>RRYC01000297.1:0-28806 GCA_004016185.1 Quambalaria eucalypti
AGTGGGTGGGGCGTGGGAGAGGGGGGGGGGGGGGGGGGTTGGGGGGGGGGGGGGGGGGGGGTGGGGGGGGGGGGGGGGGGGGGGGGGGGGGGGGGGGGGGGGGGGGGTGTGGGTGGGGGGGGGGGGGGGGGGGGGGGGGGGGGGGGGGGGGGGGGGAAAGCCCAGACGCGCTTCAGCTTTCACTTCCTCTCATTCTTATACGCACGCCCGGCGAACCAATCCTCCCTCGCTCGCCGCGGCCACTTCTTGAAAACCTGCATGCATGCCTTTACATGGGACCCCATCCCCCATCCACCACGAGACGGGCTTCACCTCGGTCTCACACACCATTCGCATAAAGTCCATCAGGAATTGTTTTGTGCGCACCTGCACCAGCTTGCTCCCCACCCATTCGAGTCGCCGCCCAGCGTGGTCCGCACTTTTCAGTCCCCGCACGCGATAAGCTCCCGCGCGCCCTGAGTGCCCTAAGACTGGGGTCTCACGCCCGACTCCCATTCCCCCGAGTCTTATCACTCAGACCTTCCCTTTCCCTTTCCCTCGCCTCGCCTGACTCACGCCTCGCCCCGCCCTGCCCTGCCCCGCCCCGGCCAGCCAGCCCAGCCAGCCGGTCAAATCGGGCGAGGGAGCGGACGGACCTCGTGGGCCTAGCCTATGTAGCCAAGCGCACGCCCGCCCGCGGTCCGCGGCGCGGCAGCCACGCGCGCCTGCCAATGGCAATGGCCAATGGCAATGGCAAGGATCGGGGCCGCGTGGGCCGAACTTGTTCGAACCAAGGCGGGGCGCGGGGCGCGGGGCAGCCCTGCCTGCGTAAAGTCAAGTAAAGTACAATACCTTAAAGGATTGTACCATTCACATCACGTCTTTCAGAAATGGATCATGTGAGTGCGAAGACGACGACGGCCGCGGCGTGGGACTTCTCCGCTTGGTACTTGCGCGCACCAGCACGAGCACCGCTGGGATTGATTGGACTTGAATGATCTACTTGGGCTTATTGTACAAATTGCGTGCCGCATCGCACCTATGAAGGAGCGAGTCCCCGTCAATTGATCTTGCTCCCCAAGGTCCGTACGATACTTCCGTCAGGTAACACTCGCGCCCGTCATGACATTCAGCAGACGGACACACAGCCAAACAGACCCGACCTGGCTTCCACTGTTACCGCCTGCCTAGGTACTTACATACCCTACCCCCTCCCACGACCCTACATTCCACTGGCGACGCAATGAAACCATCAAAAGTAGCTTAGCTTTTGTGCGCAATTGCATCCCGCCCCGCCCATATCGTGTCCCTGCCAAGGCAAGTGCGGCAAGGCACATCCATCCCAGAGTAGACCAGTTCAGCGTCCGTTGCCGTCCGAAGCGGCGGAGGACCTCCATTCACGGTAGGCGTCAAGCGCGAGTGACGTCGTGGTTCTGCACGCCATGCGCAGCAGCTTGTCGAGGTTGGCCTGTACCCCAGCGTCTTGGAACATCGCTGTGCGCTTCTCCTCAAAGGGTATTTTGTAGCGCATCGTGGAAAAGGTCTGACGGCAGAGGTAGAAGAGAGCGTGCTGGTTCCGCCATTCCACGAGACGTGGGATTGCAGCGTGGTCGGTACCCAGCAGATCGTCGCCAGCGAGGCGCTGTTGGAGTCAGACCGATGGTCGATGGGATTGGGAAGAGCAGGGCAAGACAACGTGAGTGAACTGAGGATCTACGCATGCGCCTCGATTTAGGTAGCCGCCGTACCGGTACTGTAAAAACTCACCTCTTCCAAGTCTTGACCCCCTTTTCCCACAATGGCCTCGATGACGTCAAAGGGCTTCCTTCGCCATCCCGTGCGCCCATCTTGCGTGCGCGCCCTCTCCATTTCCGCAAGCAGGTCAATGACGACGTGCATCACCGCTTCCAAGTCGTCGGCGGTGTGATGCGGACTGTGCATCCGCCTGTTCCTGTACGAATCCCAGTCCATTTCAGCCCAGTACAAAGCCGTACCGCTGACAATGGCTGCCTTTTCCCCCTCCACGCCGCAGCGGTCTCCTTCTCCTTCTGTCAAGAAGCGCCCGTTTTCCGGGTCCAGAAGCATAGACAGGGCCGCTGCATCCGAGTCTGATTGCGGCCATTCGGCCCACCACGGCCTCTGCGGAGAGCGAGAGCTAGGCCCTCCCGCTTCCCCTTCCGCGGACACGAGCTTGAGGCGTGCCTCGAGGATGTCCACGATCTTGCCGTCTCGCTCGCGCAGTTGCCTTGGGGAGAGCCTCGACTCAATGTTGCCAACGGAAACATCGTGGTGCACGAACTTGGCCTCGTGCCACAACCTCACGAGGGCGCCGACAGCATCTGCCACGACGGCAAGTTGGTGTCGGGGCTCGAGGAGGTCCAACGAAAAGGTTTCTGTCCTGTAGACAGCGAGGAAAGGGCGACGGACCTTGCGCACTGCTTCAGATGTCTGGTCGTCGAGATCGGGGCGGCTCAGGCTCTTTCTCAGGACAGTTGAGATGGGGTCATCCTTGTTGAGCTCAAGTGACCCAGACGCGAGGACCTCTGGAAGGTGCTTGGTGAGCGACTCGGGCAGTTTGAGCGCCGCGAGGCGGGCCAGTACTTCCACCTCTTGCAGTCGCAGTCCTCGAGGGCTACTCGTCTTCACGACGCATTGGCCATCGAAGAGGCATTCGTCGCCCTTGACGATGCGGCAGCAAAGGATGTAGGACCCCGTGTCCTTCCCGATCGGCCTTGAATCGATGGCGCGGGCCATGCCCCAGCAGCGCACGTCGCATTCCCGGACGTTGCTGTCGATGTGGACGATGGCTCTCTTTCCGCCAGCCTCATCCTCGGAGTGGGGTGTCTGATGCCTGAAGGCAATTCTACCGCCCGGCTTCAGCCAGGGTCGGACTTGGTAGGCGATGTCCGTCGACGCTACGGCCTCCTCAGACTGCTCAGCGCTGGACAGGCTCCTCGCCTGGGCAGGAAGATTCTGATGGGTCGCTCGGCGTAGAGAAGGAGGAATCCCGCACACGAGAGTCGCTGCTTTGCTCGCAATCATTGCGAGCGCGCGAAGGAAGTGGACGGGATCGACCGTCGCATCAAGGGGCGCACACTGGACAATGAGGCCCGCATTGAGCCATGCGAGGTGTAGTGTCGTTCCGGCGAGGCTAAAGAGCAAGGAGAGCCAGCCAGGAGAAGGGATGTATCGAGGCACGGGGAAAAGGCATGTGGGGCAAATTATGGAAAGGAGAAGGTCTTTTGAATCAGCACCGCTGCACTTTTCATGCATAGGCGGCTAGAATAGGCAATGGCAATGGCGGCTGCAACCTCCTGGACTCACACGGCACACCAGAGGTCTCCGGTACTCAAGATGGCGGACTTGATCGTCGCCGTCTTCAAGAGACTGCTTCGCAGCGCGTGGTACAGATGCCTCTTGGTGTTACTCAACTTGGCCTCCATTACCAAGGCCTCATCACGCCAGACGCGGTCTTTGCTCTCGGGGTCCTTGACTCGCGCCCTAAGCGCCTGCAGTTCCCGCTGAGCGAGGGCCTTTTCGCCGAAAGTTGCATCCTCGTTCTTGACAGCTTCTTCGAGGACCTTGATCCGCTCGATCCGTTGACGTTGTGCCATCTTCGCGCGCTGCACGCGGTCGTAAACGTACTTGGGCACAACCAGGACATCCGGTCTAGGCTGTCCCGTCTGCGGGGAAACGCCCTGAGGAGCCTCGGGCGCCGGCAGAACCTCGTCCTCAAATGATAGGGTCTTGTCCTCCCAGACGAGGAAGCGCACTTCTCGGCATGCCCACTCCCAGAACGATGGCGTCGTGGTGGTAGCGTCGACCCCTGGTGCCGCGGAATGGGCATTGACTCGGTCCTCTGCGGCTACTCTGGCCGCCGTGTCGAGGAAATAGTTGGCAAAGGCTGCGACCTTCTGCGTCATTTCCCTCTCCGAGTCCGACGGTGACAGGGGGAACAAGGGGACTGGCTCTGCCTCGGGCTCCAGCGCAAATCTCCACGAGTAGGTTGAAGACCCCGCTTTGGTCAGCGCCTTGTCGAGGCACACTCGTGGAGTCATCGCATTCTGAATCTTTCTGACCAAGGTACTGCTAGGAGTCCATCCATTCTCTGTGGCTTGATGAAGGACGGCATGGACCAAATGCGCCTGGTCGACATAGTAGGCGTCTTGGGCTACAACTTGTTTGAAGACGTCGAGCGCCTTTTTGTCTGTTCCCCAATATCCCATTTTAGAAGAGTATCGAATCGATGTGGCTGGTGAGGAGGCGGCCCCATCGCCATCATAGTCGACGTCGTTGCTATCGTGGGCATCGTAGTCGCCGGTATTGCCTTGACGGCCTTGACCAGACGACACAGCTGCAAGTCAGTTGTGGGTCTCATTCCTACGGACTCTCCGCAAGGAAAATGGTGGCAGAATGGTCGTAGGGTTGCCGCCCTCGTCAGGCAGAGACGCCTTCGTCGAGGCCATGGCGAGGGTTTTACCTACTACAGCTGGGGTAAGGACTAGCCTGCTTATCTTGTCGCTTGCGTCTCCCGTCGTATCGTAGTTGCGGAAAGAGCACAGACAACCTCTGGCGGCCACTTGGATTGTCTTGCACAATCCCCGGACCCTTTTCCCCATTGTTGGCTCCGACGCGTCGAGGGACCCACCAGTCCACCAGTCCGTCTTGGGCGCAAAGCGTGGCTGGCATGGCAATGCTTAGTGGAGCTCCACGGACAAGCGTCACGTGCCGCAAGTAAACGATGCCTTGCATGGCTTTTGACGACTTTGTATGATCCGGCATAAATTTGATTGATGCATCGAATTGTATTGTATGTTTCTGCTGATCAGATTCAGATACACCAAAAGCGTACCACACCACACCACACCATACCGTCCCACTAGTACATAGGACTGTCCTGTAGTCTCCAAATGCAAGCACTGCGGCCTGCATGCTCAGGGGGAACGGAAAAGGGGCACAAAAGGGCTAAGAAATGTGACGAAATGCGTGTGAGTAAAGGATGTGAATACAATGCGAGGTGCGCTTCGACAGTGGGTATTGTACAATTGGAGGGTGCAGCCCCTCTTTACGCGCCCACCCGGCGCCTACTCCCCCTTGGCCTGCCGTCTAGCCAGTAGCTTATCAAAGTGCCTCCCCAACCTCTCCACGAGTTCTGCCTTTCTTCCGCTCTTTGCCAATCGGTAATAATCGCACGCAGCCTTGAGGTACTCTGCCGTGCGCCGGTCCAGCTCCCCACTGGCGTGCGCCTGGAGCGCAGCCTCTTCCTCCAAGTGATCGTACACTACAGGCCGCTTCTTATCGCTCAGCGTCACGCCTCCTCCTCCTCCCGACGTGGCGAGATTTCGGCGATCGGCGATGCGCTCATCCCGCGTGACGAGGTCGTCCCATGCGGCAACGAGGTGACCCGCGCGCTTCGCAATGCCGGGATAGTCCGGGAGGGTCTTGTCGCGCGGCGTGTCCACATCCACGCCGAATGCCACGGCTTTCAGCGCCTCGTAGTGGTAGTTGAGCGCCGGGTTGGGATAAAAGTCTGGGTTGAAGGCAGCATTGCGCGTGTACGCCTTGACGAAGCGGCCTGCCGCTGCGGCTTCTTCGTCTGTTGCTGCCAACGATGCGCTGTACGCATCGGGCATCTCGCGGATATCGTCTGCAAAGGGCAGTGGCACGAGGTGCATTCCTGGAGGCTCAAGCTGCACGCCGTCGGGTCCGCGCTCTTCCGCCTGCGGGAGAATGGCGACAAAGTCTGGGATGGAGTGCGGGCGCGGCATGAATACGCCAATGGCCATTTTGCTGCGCTGGAGCATGACGCGGAGTAAGGCGGCAAATGCCCGCTGGGAGCCGAGGTACTCTGCTTCCGTCGGGAAGATGAAGATGGAATGCTTGACATTTTCCCAGAAGCGCAGTGCGGGGAGGTCCTTGAACCCCAGAATCTTGAGCATGGGCTTCAAGCCGCTCGTCTTGAGTGCGGAGATTTCCTGTGGGGTGAAGCGTACGACGTTGCGCTGCGTCGTGTCGAAGCCGAGGCTAAAGGCGTGGTAGACTTGGTTGGCCGGGTCCAGGAGCTTGCCCGTGTCGCGGCAGAGGAGGTGTGACTCGGTGACGACTTCGTGCCAGAGGTCGTCTTCGTCTTGACGGTAGACTTTGACGGGATTGCCCTTGGTCTGTTTGACGACGAGGTTGTATCCGGCAATGCCAATCGTGGGGCCACCGTCGGCGAGCTCCATCCCCAGCCGAAAGATGACACGCTTGCGCAGCTCGCGTGCGCCGGCGTCGCGCTCCAAGTCGTCGAACTTTTCAAAGGCATTGCAAGACGACTTTGTGACCGTTGAAGGGTCGTTGCCGCCGGCAAGTGCCTGGTCGGAGCGCATCATCTCGCTCTCGTCGTCATAGGCCTGGAACAAGTCTGCGTAGAAGCGCTGGCTGTCGAAGCGCTGCTCGGGTGTGCTGGTGAGGAATGCCTCGAACTCGATGCCCTTGCGGCGCATGTCCTTGATCTTCTCGAGGGCATTCTTCTGCAGCTTCTCACGCGCACTGCGTCCGTGGTATGGGTCGTCGACGCAGGTGACGTAGAAGATTCTGCGGGAACCCGTTTTGCCTGCCGAGTTGAGTACGCTCTCTGCGTTGCCCAGAGCATAGTGGACGCGAATCTGTGCGTCGTCGGGCGGGTATCTCTCCTTCCAGAATGCAGCCGGGTCTCCTGAGCGCTGAGCCTCGGCCAAGTCGTCGCGCAGCTCCATGACGGCGGGTACGGCGACTTGAGCAATGGGCTGGACCGAGTAACAGCCGTGGTAGGTCATCTTTTTCCCCTCGACTGGTACGCGCGTATTGCGCGTATTGAAGAGCATGATGCCGATGCGGTCGCTGGGGCTCTTGATGAGCTTGTGCTCCATCATCTTGCAGGCCACTTCGAGGGAGCGGTGCACGTAGCTCTTGCCGCTAGTTGGGTCGATTTTGTGCATTGGAGGGGAGTTGTCGATGAGCCACAGGCACGTGTCCTTGTAGTTTGGGGCCTGGAGGGCGCAGATGTGGGCGAGTGTGTGGACCTCGTGTGTATGGTGAGCACCATTGCGGCATCCAGCACAGCATACCTTTTCCGTGCCAGCACTCGCACCCGCACTCGCACTCGCACTCGCGCCGACTCACCTCCCAATCCATGAGGTCCTCCTCCTCCTCTTCCTCTCCCCGCACGCGGTCTTTGTCATCTGCCATGGTTGATGCAACTTGGCTTGGCTGAGCTGAATTGAGCTGCTGTACTCTACTTTGTTCTGTGTTCTGTAGCGGGGAGAGGAGAGAAGGAGTCCAGGCTTTCCCACCGCGCCTGCAACCACAACACGCACGCACGCACGCACGCACGCGCCGCACAGGGCACGGAAGTAGCCACGCGCCGCGTGCTCCTTCCTCTCCTCCCGCTCTAGTCACTTCAGTTTAGCTCACTTCGGATCCGAGAAGGGTGTTCTGGCTGTGCGTACTATGCGCCCATGGGGGAATACTTTACGCTAGGTACTGTAAGTACTTTATGCAAGCTTCTTGTGATGTTGTGACGGCTGCGTCGATCAATCGCATGCAGAATTGATCTCGGCGGGTAGCAGAGACCATTCCGATACGATACGATACTATACGATCCGATACGATCCGATGCGTTCCATTGCGATGTGATTCAGTGCGTAGGAGGTGTAGGTACATACAGTGCGTAGTGCGTGGTGCGTGGGGGTGATGACAAGGGAACGAAAGAAATCCAAGAGATTGAGCAATTCCAAAAGGGCGAGGGTGGAGGGTCGGGAGGTGGGGAGGTGGGAATGGATGACTTGAATAGATGAAAATGAGCGAAAAAGGGAGTGAGCAGCGGGCAGCGGGCAGCGGGGAAGATAAAGATTTGAGGTGAGGTGAGGTGAGGTGAGGTGAGGTGAGGTGAGGTGAGGTGAGGTGAGGTGAGGTGAGGTGAGGTGAGGTGAGGTGAGGTGAGGTGAGGTGAGGTGAGATGAGGGGCGGTGAGAGCATACGACGAGCATTCACATGAGCGATAGGGATAACGTCCCCGCCCGCCTTCATCCCCCTCGACGCCTACACCTACGCCTACACCTACACCTACGCCTACGCCTACGCCTACGCCTCATCATACCTCTCCAACAACAACGCGTCGTTCCCCCCGGGCCTACTCCTAAGCGACGTAGGGATGCGCACATCTCCGCGAAAATACCCCTGCAGTCTCTCAACGGGCTTGAAGCCGCGACTTTCGTATAAGTGGAGGGCATGCGCCGACTCGGGGTGGACTTCGAGGTAGGAGCGTGTGCGGGTGCGTGGGCGTTTCGCTGCGCCGGCACTCCCATTGGAGTCCATGGTCGTGCCACCGCCTACCCGCCTGCCCATGGCCGCGCGATAGGCGCTTCCCACCTGTCTGCGATGGGCTTCCTCCAAGAGAGAATCCAATAAACGCGCACCGAGGCCGAGTCCTCGCTCAGCCTTTGCCACGGACAGAGTGAGGACATGCACCTCCCTGCGCGGTACGGCGCTCTCCTCGTCTGCGTCGCCCCAGAGGGACTCGGTCGGGGGTTTGATCGCCACCGAGGCGGATGCGACGCCGAGGATCGTTTCTTGTTCGGCTAAGCCATAGCCGGAGCCATAGCCGTCGGGGCGTGCGCCAGGTGCGGGCGGGACCATGACGCGGAGGGCGCGTGGAGGGGCGACTTCGTTAGTTGGGCCTGCGAGGACCATGCGTGATACGGCGGCCGAGGGGACAGAGGGTGATGAGGGGGCGGGTGGTGTGGCGCCTGCTGTGCCTGCCTGCCCGCCGCCCCGCTCCGCCTCTATGGCTCTGGCCGGCCGCGGGAAGAGGGCGCTCGTCGATGCCACGGCAGGCGTAAAGGGCTGCCGTGGGACCGGTGTGCTTCCCAGACTGCCCACCACTGCGACGGGCGATGATGACGGCGAGGCAGACGTTGAGGAAGACGACGACGACGACGACGAGGAAGAGGGCGGCATGCGACCCATGAACGACACCCTCTTGACGTCGCCAATGGGCCGCGGTAACGTCGTCGTCGTCGTCGTCGGAGGCGACGCGCCAACGTCAATCTGCATGTCTTCAGGTGGGGACGTGGAGAGGACGCTGCTACTACGACTGCTGCTGCTGCTGCTGCTGCTTGCGCTCCTCGCGCCCTCTACGTCGCTGATGTCCCTCAGCGAGAGCGAGTCGCCGTCGTCGCTGCGCCGCTCCTCGTCCTCTTCGTGCATTGCACCGAGGACAGGTGATCGCTTGCCAAGACTGCTGGCTTGGGGTGCCGTCCTTTTGCGCGGGCGTTGCTCGGGCGGCTCCCTATCACTGCGCCGCCTCTCAGCATCGACGGACCCAAGCAGAGGCGAAGGAGAAGAGATGCCTTGCCCGGCAAAGAGGTACGCCGACGAGCTGGGCGGCATGTCCATACTCGGCGGTGGCGGGCGCGGCGCGTGGTGGTGGTGGGCGTGACGGCCGTGGTGGCCGTGGTGGTGGTGACGGTGATGATTCTCCGCGTGCCCAACGGCCAACGCTTCCAAGGGCGCCCTAGGGGGAGGCAATGGCTTGGCGACGGCAACGAGGCAGACGTAGGCCTCATCGACGAGGAGACGCAGCAAAAAGGCGGCCGAGGTGACGTAGTGGTCTGCGTCAACCTTGTCATTGTCGCCATGGAGACAGTGGAGGTCGCGCACCTGCTCCAGGTCGGATCGCCGCAGCAACCGAATCTCGACGCGCGAGTCCAGTGCCGCTGCCTTGGCTGCGGGGTCGGGGCGTGCGGGGGGAGCGGGTACTTCGAGTGGAGCAGGTGGATGGATGTAGTCGGTGATGTGGGGCGGTAGTGAGGCAGGAACGCGGTCTTCGCGGGTGGCACTGTGCTTGCCTGGCGATACTCTTGGCGACTCGACGTGTATCCGCGGCGGTGGCGGTGGCGGCGGCGGCGACGATGACGACAGCGACAACGACGACGACGACGACGCTTCGTTGGCAGGCGCAGGTACTGGCATGGGAGGAGTGGCTGGCACGGCTTCCTCGACGGTCGGCTTGGTCGCAGTGTCGCGCTCATCGCCGCCGCCGCCGCCGCCTTCGTCGTCGTCACCGCAGTCGATCCACCGCCTACCTCTGGCCTCGTCTCCTCCCACTTCAAGGTTCCTCCTGAGCCCTTCTAAGCGACTGGCCAGGTAGACTGCGTCGGGTGCGTAGCTCATAATCGTAGTGTCTCCCAAGTGCTCCATCTCCTGCTCTACGGCGTGTGCCGTCTTGCCCTTCCAGCGCCTGCCGCCATACTCGATGCCTGCGCCGTCGTCTTCGATGTGGTGTAGCGTTGTGTTCGTCGTCGTCGTCGTCGCGGGCTTCGGTGCGGGTGCGGATGGTTGTGTTGGATGTCTATACTGGGGATGCGTCGCTGATGACGATGACGTCGAGTGTACATCATTGCGATGCGCGGTAGAATGCGGCGGGGGTGGGTCAGGCGCCGGCTCGGGGGCGGCTCTCCTAAACACGAGCGGTGCAAAGCTGGATCGCACATCGAATACGGGCGAAAAGTCGGATGCAGATGCCGAGGATCCACGGGACTGGGGTGTGACGGGCGTGTTGATGGTGGATGTGTCTTCTGAGAGTTGGAAGACGGCGCGCTTGTGTGGGTAAGATGTGCGGCGTGGTGCGTGGGAGGTGTGGTGCGTGTGGTGGCTAGCGTGGGCGGCGTTGTGCGCGTGGTGGCTGGCGTGGGCGTGGCTATGATGTTGATGGCCGTATGTATGCTGGTGATGAATGGTGGATGGCCCAGCAATGGGTGGCGACTGTGCGGCAGTCGCTGTGTCCGTATGTGCCTGCTGCGACTGCTGCTGCTGATGCGACTGCTGCTGCTGCTGCGTCTCTGCCTCGGGTGCCATGCTCAGCCATCCTCCTACGAATCCCCTCGTAGGGCGTGTGGCTGCTGTTGCGGTGGCCATGGCTGATGATGTGGATGTGGTGTTGCGTGGTGAGCTTCAAGTTCGAGGTGCCCCTGTGCAAGTTCTAACGTGTTCTTTACGAATGGCCTCTACGTGTCTACGTGCTTGCTTGCGTGCGTAGGTGGGTGCGTGCGTGTCCGTCTACGCGCCGGTGTCAAAGGCGACTTGGACTTCGACATGGACCATCAGCTCTAGAGTGAGCGATGAAGGCGGTGTAGTTGCAAGGAATGACTACAACGACGTGAACGACGAGCTGACCAATCGCAGGACGATGAGAGCAGGGGAAGTGATTGATATGCGGACGCCGACGCCGTACGCGGACAGGAGCGAGTGGAGCGGCCAGTGCGTGCGCGACAGCCCAGGATAGGGTCTCTTCTCCCTTGCTGCGTTTGCCAAGTTGCGCACTGTACCCGCCGGGCGATGTCCGATGCGTCGTGGGGGTTGACAGTTGAGTGCGTGTGTGGAGCAGCAGCAGCAACAACCAGCCGAAGTAATGTATTGTATCACCCTCTTCGCTCCCTCACTGCACTTTGTCCGGACGTACAACGGCGACTATGGGACTTTGACTTTGACTTTCCCGTTCCCGCGTGACTTTGTGACAAGCGGACTCGCCTCGCCTCGCCTTGCCCGCCTGCGCCCGTCCGGCCATCCGGTTCGGCTGGCTGGCTGGCTGGCTGGCTGGCCGCTGGCCGCTGGCCGAGGCGAGGAGGGTCACTCACGCGCGCGCCGCCAATTGCTCCATCCCGTGCGGGCGTGCGGGGCACAAGCACAGGACGGGGCAGGCGCACCCGCGTTGTTGTGGGCACGCGGAACTGGAGGCCACTCTCGGCTCCGTAGAGAGTCGCATGGATGGCTGCTGGGCTTGTCACGTGCCCCATGTTGGTCTCTCGTCGCGCGAGCCCTCACGCCCCTCCCTTGCAGCAACAAGGGGAGACCAACAGGGGTGATGGCCAGCGCGGCGCCAGGCACTTGAGCACAGAGAGTCAGCCGTGCATGCACCCGTGCATCCGCGTCGAAGCTTTTTTGCGCGGGGCGGGGCGGGGCGGAGGCGGGCAGCCAAGCCAAGGCTCGTCTCGACTCGACACGCCTCTCGCCTCGACAAACGCCTCGACGGGCGTCTGAGTCCCGACGACGCGGTGAAATGCCAAGCCAAGTCCTTGACCTGCCCGTCTGCCGTGCGTGCCAGGGCCGCACCAGCCGAGCCAACCGACGGTCCGCGTCCCGCGTCTCGTGCCTCGTCGAATGAGTGAACGAAGGAAGACCGGAAGATCAATGAACACGATGAACACAATGAACACAGGGTGCCGGGCGTTCAAGGGCGCTGCGACTGACATGCGGGGCGGCGGAGTGGGCGGTAACTACTAAGCAGGCATTGGTTCTCTGAGGCGCGAGGCACCCCTCGACTGTTAGTCAACCTCAACTTCCAGAGACGTCCAGACGGAGGGAGGGAGGAGGGAGGCGGAGAGGAGGCCGCCGCAACCTTTGGTTCATGCGCAGCGTCTGCCAGCCGGCCAGCCAGCGTCGATGTCGTTTGTCGTTTGTCGTTTGTCGCCTGTCGCCCGCTGCCCGTCGTCTGCATCCCGATTGGCGTCGGGGCAGCCAGCCAGCCAGCGCAAGACTCAGCGACGTACAAGTGCAATTGCGATTGATTGGCGCTCAACTTAGACCCAGCGCACTTACACAGCAGCGTCCCTCCCGCTTCCCACGGCCACCACAGCCCCACACTCAGCCCGCCCGTCACCGCCCGCGCCCGCCACCGCCCGCCACTCAACCTGTTGTTGGACTTGCTTACAATCGACAATTTGAACTTTTGCACCCCTCTCCCATCCCTTTTCCTCCGATACAATACTCCCACTTCTGGACCCTGATTTGCACTTCCTACCCGTCTTCCCTCCCTCACGTCCAATCAGTACACTCTTTCATTGACACCCCCTACGACTAACCGCAGTATCGACCACCCACTCCCATCCCACCGCCATGCACACATCGACGGCCCTGGCTTTGGCCTCGGCAGCTTCCCTCGTGGCCTCGGTGGCCTCCGTCGCCGCCCACGGCCCCAACCTCCTCGACTCGGGCTGCAACCCACGCTCACACCTCGCACGGCGACAGCTACAGACGGGCTCCGAGGGGTCCACGCCCTCGGGCTCCGGCGGCGCCAGCGCAGCCAACTACAACTGCGACGCATCCAAGTGTCAGCTGCCCAACTGTCGCTGCGCCGACACAAACCCGCCGGGCAACCTCGACATTAGCGACGTGCCCATGTTCATCACCCTCACCGCAGACGACGCCGTCCAGTCCTACACCACCAATGCCATTGACAGCCTCATTGGCACCCGCAAGAATCCCAATGGCTGCAACGCCACCATGACCTATTTCACCTCGCTCAGCTACACAAACTACTCCATGGTCACCGACATGTACTCGTACAAGGGGTGGGAAGTGGCCGACCACACCATGACCCACGTCGCTCAGCCACCCGAGAATGAAGTATCCGGCAACCTCGTGGCCCTCAATGCACTCGCCGGTATCCCCTACAAGGAGATTCAGGGCTTCCGTGCACCTTACCTCAACTACACCAAGGAGACGCTCGAGATGCTGGCCAAGATGAACTTTACCTACGACTCGAGCTCTTCGTCCTCGGTCCCCGTCACCGACGCCAACACCGACGCCTTTTGGCCCTACACCCTCGACAATGGCATGGCCAATGACTGCGAAGCCGTCGAGGGCATCTGCAGCGGACAGCCCGTCTTGCCCGGCTTCTGGGAGATTCCCATGTACTCCGTCTTTGACAAGACGAGTGCCAATGGCGCCCACCTCATGGACCCCTGGCTGGACGGCAGCAACGACGACGTCCTGACCTGGATGAAGAATACCTTCTTGGACCACTACAATGGCAAGAAGCAGCCATTTGGTCTGTACTCGCATCCCATCCACATTGCCTCGGGCTACCCGGGTCTGACGGACCCCGTGAGCACCGTCAATATGATCAACTCGTTCCTCGACTGGGCCACGACGAACAGCAGCATGCCCAATGTGTGGATCGTGACCAACCAGCAGCTCCTGGCCTGGATGCGCAACCCCGTCAAGGCATCTGAGCTCAACAACATCGACGAGTTCAAGTGCCAGACGCCCACGGTGTCCGAGGCCATTTGCAACGGTCTCCCCGGCGAGGAGCCCCTGCTGCAGCACTGCATCTCCAACACGGCCGGCGACCCGCTCAACAACTCGCCCTTTTACACGTGCTACGGCTGCCCCGAGACGACGCCTTCGCCCGACGAGCCCAACCCGCCCCAAAAGAATGCCGACGGCTCGGTGCGCACCCGCATCTCGTCGAACTGCGACACGCCCTTCTGGGACCCAATTGGCAACAAGTGTCTCGAGTCGGGCTACACGGACACGACGCGCGACATTGGCGCCAATGGAGAGAATGTCGGTTCGCAGGGCGGCACCAACACGGGGTCCAGCTCAAGCAGCAGCAGCTCGAGTGACCCTTATTCCAACTTTAATGGCGCCCTTGGGTTCCGCGCCACTCAAGCGCAGGCAGCCACGGGTGTCCTCGCGGCCGTCGCTGCGGCACTCGTCGGTGGTATCTTTGCGCTTGCGCAGTAGCCATCGACTTGCATTCAAAAAGCGACGCACGCACGCACGCACGCACGCAGAACAGCCACGCAGCATTCACACATTCACCTCCTCACCTACCAACTCGGACAATGACTACCCCCGCACCACGCACCACTCGCCGCGCATGCACACACGCACACCTTCGTCTTCCTTTCCTGATCTTCAGCTTGTTCTCTCCCTCATCTTGCCACGGCCCGCGCCAACTTGACAATCTCGGCCACTCCATTCCCCTGCCCTTGCCGCTTTTTTCCGAATTGATCTCACCTACTTGATTCACTCGGACTGAATGAATGCATGCATGCACGCGCTGATCTGACCTTCGCATGAGGGTATGTGTTGGGTTGTGTGCTGCCGTGCTGCCGTGCTGCCGTGCTGCCGTGCGGATGGACTGATGGACTGAATGCCTGGCTGGATGAGACTGGACGAGCACACTGGCTGTCTCGCCTCGCCAAAGGTATTGTACACTACAATCCAATACAATGTAGGGCGTCGTCGCGTCTCCGCGGACGGACGCGTGCTCACCTACCTCCAAGCGAAGCTCACAAGGCGGGGACACAGGGACGGGGCCTTTTTGGTTGACTGGCTTGGATGACCTTGGAAGGAAAGTGGCAAAGGAAAGTGGCGGTTCCGCTCCGCCCCGCCCCGCCTCGCTAGCCCCCGCTCATGCTCATCCTCACAGGCTTAGTCTGTGCCTGCGCCTGTGCCTGGTCGTCGTTGTTGTCCCCCCTCGTAGTCGTTGGGGGGTCTGGGCTTTGCGGTGCGGTGTGGTGTGGTGCGGGGTGGGATGACGCGCTGCGCTGCGCGGAATACCGACGACAGATTGGTGCGGTGCGGTGCGGTGCGCTCGCCGGGTGGGAGGGGAGGTGTGAGCGGCCGAGGGAACAGGACAATGTCTTGGATTGGAGTGGATTGGAGTGGAGGGAAGTTTAAGCTTGGGGCGTTGCACTCGCTTGCAGTTGGACGTACTTGGAGTGGGAGTGGGACCTGATCACTTACCTTGTCACGTTTCTCACGGTTCGAGGCAAGTGACGAGTGACGAGTGACGAGTGACGAGACGAGTCCACTACCGCGCAGGACCTGGGGACCTTCCTGACCGATTGCGCACACGCGCACGTATTTTAGGCGAGACGGTTGGACGCCGAATTCCCCGATTGAGTATTGTACAATTCTCAACATTGTGTGGCTGGGTACGGCCCGCCCGCCCCGCCCCGCCCGATTGATCGACCGAGGGGTCGCATGATTGCTTCCCTTCGCAGAGATTGCAGGTGTCGCCTTGCCTGGCCTCGCCGCTGCATGACGTTACCGCACCGTACGAGGCACACGACGCGATCGATTATAGTCAGTAGATGTAGCTGCGAGGAAAGAGAAGCAGGTCCGGTTGAGCGTTGAGGACGGCCGCCGGCCGCTGAAAAGGTTGGTGCTCTGGCTGTCAGGCGAGGCGGGGTGGGGTGGGGTGGAGCAGTGGGGTTTGTGCTCGCACTACCCCTCTCCGGAGTTGATGGCTCGTACTCGCCCTTGGTTCGCCAGTGAGTGACTGGACTGAGCATGGTATCGGGCATGATGGTGCGGTGCGGGTGCGAGTATAAAGGCGAGGTCAAGACGGCGACTGCAAAGGGGAACACCCCTCCCTTACCCTCCTTCTCGACCCACCCACTGTACCGCACCGCACCGCACCGCACCGCACCGCACCGCACCGCACCGCACCGCACCGCACCGCACCGCACCGCACCGCACCGCACCGCACTCACACTCACACTCGCAATGCTCGCCGCTCTCGCTGCACTCACTCCGCTCCTCTTGGTCGCGATGACATCCCTGGCTGGTGTGGCCACCAGTGCTCAACCAGTCAGCCTGGAATCTCGCATCTACCGCGGACTGTACTGTGCGCCGTCTTCGCAGTGGAGGAATGGGACGTGGGTGTCGGTCGTAGCGCGGCGAGAATGTATGCACTCGCTAGCACTAGCACGGTGGCTGACCTCCCGCACTTTCTCTCTGACAGTCTTTACTACAGCGACGTTGGCGCTGCTCCCACGGGAAAGCTGGGCATTCGCTCTTACTACAACGCAACGGACTCGACTACGGAGCACCGCCTGACAATCTACGACACGTCCAAGCACCCCAACGTCAAGGCGCTGCACGTCAATGGCGTGTACTGCAATGGTACCATGTCGTTCAACTACGACTACGACTTGACTTCGTCTCGACCCGCGGGGAAGCACAACCCCCTGAAGCTGTATACCCCCAAGTACGATACGACGTTCACCTATGGGGATGGCTCGCGCGGGAACACGCCCGCCTGCCTCGGTATCGGCTGGAGCGGCGCCTTTGAGAATTATCCGCACACCAGCGATGACGACGCGACTGTACCAGGTGGAAGCTACCCACTTTCGATCCGCGACTGCAGCAACGTCGACTTCAAAGCAGCGAGTAGCACGGCTGTGCAATTCTTCCAGGAGTTGAATGACGAGAATCGCAACATCGAGACGGCGACGGGCAAGGCTAGAGCGCTGGGGGCTAACCCGCCGAATCGGTTCAAGCTCGTGGTGGAGCCGAGTACGGGGGATATCATGGCGACTACTTTGGAGCCAAAGGGGGCGCATGTGCAGTTTGTCATTCAGTGAGGGCGGGCCGTGCAAGGGAGCATGTATGCGCGCGTACGTGTATGCAACTCTGTCGCGCCTGGATTGTTTTGTTGGACATTCCGTCTTGAGCACCTGATGTTGGTGAGGCATTCATCCCCACGATTTCGTCGTTGTAGTGCAGTCTGCTCGTTGACATGGGAAGGGACATGGGCCATCTGTGTTGTACAATCAATTCTCACAGCCACTGACTGCCTCCTTTCTGACCTCTTTGCCCCGCGGCCGCGCCAGCTGGCTTGTGCGGTGGAGTGCGGTGCGATGCGCGCAGGCGGGGGGTGAAGCGACGCGGGATCGACTCACTCCTTCCTTTGCAATCTTCCTTTCACTCGGCATCTTCTGATTTCGGTCACAAATACCCAACGGTCATACCATCGCATCAATACCGACGACGATCGATACTCATTCCCACCACCACCACGACCACCTCATCCACTGCCATGAAGATCGCCGTAACGGGCGCATCGGGCCTCTTGGGTCGAGCGGTTCACGCCCACCTCGCCGCGTCCGACGACCACACTGTCCTCGCCCTGGCCAATTCACGCGCCGAGGCTCCCTTGGTCCAACTCGACTTGCTGGATACCGAGGCGGTTCGCACCAAGCTCATCGACTTCCAACCCGACGTCATTGTCCACTCGGCTGCCGAACGCAGACCCGACGTCGTGGAAAAGGAGCCCGAGCGGTCGCAGGAGCTCAACGTCGATGTGCCCGGTAGGATTGCGGCCATTTGCAAGGAGCACATTCCCAATGCCAGGCTCATCTACATTAGCACCGACTACGTCTTTGATGGGTCTAGGCCGCCCTACCAAGTCGACAGTCAGCCCAACCCACTCAATGCATATGGTACTTCCAAGTTGCTGGGCGAGCGCGCAGTCGCAGAGAATGGCATTCCTGGCAAGGTCACCTCTCTGAGGGTACCTGTCCTGTATGGTCCTGCAATCGACCCATCCGAGTCGGCCGTCAACATCCTCGTCACTACCATTATCCCGCCCGTCGATGCCAATGCAGCCAACAAGAAGAAGAAGATGGACGCATACGCCGTGCGATACCCAACCAACGTCGAAGACGTAGCCAAGGTCATTGCGCAAATCTGCCAACTGGCACAGACCAAGGACTTGCCCCCCATCCTGCACTACCAGGCCACCGAGGCCATGACCAAGTACGACATGTGCAACGTCATGGCCCGCCTCCAGAACAGGCACGTCCCGCCCCTCGCAGAGGCATCCGTCTCCCACTTGGACCCCGAGTACGAAGTGGACCCCGCCGCAGCCACGGCCCGACCTCGCCACTGCAAGCTGGACACCAGCGTCTTGCGTGACTTTGGCGTCGACGTATCCCACGTGCCCTTTGAAGACTGGTGGAGCGCAGAGATGCAGCGGGTGAGTTGGCGTGATGCCCAACACCATCGATGATGACACTTGCGCTCACACTTCTACTGCAACGACTGACATTCGCCAGCTTGCCCGCACCACCTCGCAATCCCACAGCGGGCACGGCGAGAACAAGAGCGACTAGAGAGGGAAGAAGAGGAGGCAGAGGAGAGGAGGCGCATAGCAGAGGAGGAGGAGGCAGAGAGGAGGCGCAAGGAAGAGGAGCAGAGGCGTATACAAGAGCAAGAGGAAGCTGAGCGGAGGCGCAAACAAGAAGAGGAAGAGGAGCGGAGGCGTAAACAAGAAGAGGAGGAAGAAGAGCGAAGGCGCAAAGAAGAAGAGCGTAGACGTAGGCAGGAAGAGAACGAAGCCGAGCGCAAACGTGACGAGGAGGAAGCACGACGCAAGGCGGAAGAAGCAGCAGCAGCAGCAGAAGCAGCCGAGAAGAGAGCCCAGGAGGACAAGGAAGCAGAGGAACAAGTGTCCAGAGAAGGAGCAGCCGGCGAAGAAGAAGCAGCCGCGCCAGTCGATGTCGACCAATCAGAGCACGTCGAACAAGAACCAACCGTTGATCCGCCAACGACATCACCGCCAACAACTACAGACCCGCAGCATTCCTCGACCGGCAGCTCGTCAAGCAGTCGAGATGCCGGCTACGTCGTGGCCACGACTTCGACGTCACCTCAGCCACCCATGGTCACCCCTTCGTCGCCCAACCCCTCGTTTTCATCGCTCCGTGCCCGCCCGACACCACCAGGCACATCTGGTGCACGCAGCCCTTCGAGCTCGCAGCCGCCCTCACTCCGCAACGTAGAGGGCATCGTACCCCCACTCGACGACGGGGGAGGAGTAGCAGCGCCCCCCACGCCTCCGTCCAAGAGAGCCAGCGGCCTTTCCTCGCCCACGACGGCCCTCGAACAGGCAGACACAACGCCCCAGAGCTCACGCACCATCCGGCCCAACCCATTCCGTACGCCCAGCGCAGCGCCACCTCGCCTGGCCACTGACGCCGCGGGTGATACGGCCGCAGCTGCCGCAGCCGCCGCCGCCGAGGCAGACACCGACGAGGACGTATATGGGCAGCCGTCGCCGCGGCCAGAGCCAGAGAACAAGGATGCGCTGCCGGACACCGAGGCGTCGCGCTCGGGCTCCGAAGACTATCGTGGTGCTGGCTACGGAGAAGTGTCCGTTGGCTTGCAGGAGACGGGTGGCGGCAAGGATACGGCGGCGGGCGCGGCGACGACGGCGACGACGACGGCAACGGCAGCCCCGACGACGGCCACACCGCCACCTGCGCCCACCTTTACCATCAAAGTCGGCGATCCTTACAAGGTTGGAGACAGCGTCACGGGCCACATTGTGTACACGGTCCGCACCCGCACCGACGCACCGGGCTTCCGCGCCATTCAATTCTCTTCCCTGCGACGCTACTCTGACTTTCGGTGGCTGCATGCTGCCCTTGTCCACAACAATCCGGGCATCATCATCCCGCCCGTACCGGAAAAGGTTCGCGGCCTCATCTCGCGCTTCTCGCCTGACCTCGTCGAGGCGCGGCGCCATGGCCTCGAGACGTGCGTCAATAAAATCGCCAACCACCCGATTCTCTCCAAGGACGACGACTTGAAGCTCTTCCTCGAGAGCGAGGACTTTGCGCGCGATGTGCGCCTCCGCGATGCCCAAAAGGGCGCCGTCCCCACACCCGAGGCCAAGACGTGGATGGGGTGGAGCGGCACCGTGGGCGTCACTAGCGGCTCAAAATTCCACGAATTCGACGAGTGGTTCGACCAGCAGCGGGCTTACCTCGACAGTCTCGAGGCGCAGCTCAAGGGCATGGTCAAGGGCATCAATGCGCTGGCTGCCTCACGCAAGGACCTCGCCGATGCCATGGCTGTGCACTGCCACGCCACGGCCATGCTCTCTGGCAGTTCCCTCTCTCGTTCCCTTTCTGCGTCCTTTGCGGGGTTGAGCGACTTGCAGCGCCGAGCGCAGGAACTCGCCGATGCGCAGAGCGACGCCGATGTTCGTCACTTCGGGAGCGTCCTGTACGAGTACGAGCGCATCGTCGGCAGTGTCCGCAAGGCCTTTTCCACGCGCATCGATACCTGGCACTTGAGCCAACGCGCCGACGAAGACCTCCGCCGTACACGCGCAAAGCACGAGAAGCTCAAGCGCGACGTCGCATCCAGCAATGCCGGTGCAGGCTCGCACTACTACGACGATTCGCTCAAGGACCTCGCTGAGGCGGAGAACCGCGCATTGGAGCGGAAAGCCCAGTTTGATATTGTCAGCAAGAGGTGTAAAGAGGAGATGGCGAGGTTCGATCGCGAGCGCGTGGCAGATCTGCGGAGGGCGGTGGATGCGTGGCTGGAGGGACAGATTGCACGACGCGAGGACTTGCTCGAGGAGTGGGTCGATTATGCTCAAAAGTGTTTGCAGCTTGATCTTGGGACGCGCGCAGCAGAGCGGGCCGAGCGAGCCGAGCGCAGCGAGGTCAGCGAGGCCACGGCGGCCACCGAGGCTAGCGGGGCCAGCCAGGCCAGCGGCGCAAAGTCTGCGGCGAAGCCCGCGGAGGAGGGGAGCAATACCAAGACCACCGACGAGGGCGAGGGCGAGGCCAAGACCGCCATCGAGGACCCCCAGGCTGCAGACGGCGACGGCAAGGACGCCCCCAAGGGCGCGGAAGACGAGGCAGCCCCCGCCCCCGTCCCCGCCGCAGCAGTAGCCGCAGCCCCATCCTCTACGCATGCAGATACACAACGCACCGCTCATGCCGAGGAGGAGGCGGCGGCTACGGCGCCGGTGGCGGCGCAAGCGGAAGCGGTGGCAGCGGAAGCGGAAGTCCCTACGACTGAGAATCAGAGTCAGAGTCAGAGTCAGGGTCAGAGTCAGAGTCGGAGTGCGCCTGAGGGGTCGCAGTCCACTATTCAGGCCGAGGCGGACGCCGACGCCGACGCAGGGGTCGGAGGTTCCCGTTCGACAGGGACGGCGACAGGGACGGCCGAGGGAGAGGCAGATGCAGAGGCAGGACGAGAGGTCTCTCCACCCGCTGAAGCTGAAGCTGAAGCAGAGGTTCCGTCGACTACCGCCACCGCCCACGACGAAGCAAATGCAACGCCATCTGCGGCAGCGGCGGGGGAGACCGAGGCAGTGGAGCCTCTCCATTCCGATACTCCAACCCAAGCCGCCGAAGCTCAGGATCAGGATCAGGATCAGGCTCAAATTCAAGGACAGGCTCAGGCTCAGGCTCAGACTCGGGGGCAGGACAGAGAGGACAAGGCCGATGCAGACGCAGGCGCCGATGCAGACACAGACGCAGGCGCAGGTCCGGAGGTAGCGCGCTAGTGGCGGGGTGTGGGATGTGGGGCGGTAAAAGGCTGTGTGCACCCGCTGGGGTGTGTGTGGCTGTGGTTCTTACTGCTTTGATGATTGAATTGAGCGTGTGAGAACAACAATGAATGTCATTGACTTGAGTTTGAGTTTGACTTGAGTTGGTATAACAGACTGCACGTCCCCCCACGATACTATACTGCGTGACGATTTCCTTAGTGGTTCCGCTGCGTACAGTACCTCCCATACCATCCCATGCGACCCGACCTGACCGTTACCCGCCCGACTCCCACCACACTTCCTCTCTCCCCCACTCCCTCCCTCCACTCACTCACTCACTCATACTGCTCCTCACACCCCAAACCCCTCCCTATTCTCCAACCACCACCTCACCCCCTCCTGCCTTGCCGTATCATCCATTCCGTCCAGTGCACGGAAGGTACGTCTGCACAGGGCGAGGTGCGGCGACGATGCGTCGTCCTCTTCCTCGTTTCCTGCTGTCCCTTCCGCCTGAACTTCCCGCGCCTCGTTTGGCTTGGGGCTGAGGCTCAGGCTCGTGCTCGGGCTGGAGCCCTCACCTTCGCCCTCACCTTCGCCCTCCTCTGCGCGCGCAGCAAGGATCCACGCCCGGACGGTGCGCAGTGCACTACCCAGAAGGACGAGGTTCAGATAAGGGAGGAGGTCGGCGTAGGCTAACTTTAGATCCAGCGCCGCGGCGGTGTCGGTGGTGCGTTGGGGTTGATCTTTCCTCTGCTCGCCCTCGCCCTCGCGGCGTGCCACCTCGTCTTCAATCCGCCTCACGAGGTAATACCCCGCCGCATCATCCGTATCACTCAGATAAGCCGCAACGGTGCACAACGCATGTGCCACCTGCCTCGCGCTAATACGCCTCGGAAACCCCTCGAGGAGAGCCTCGACGTAAAAAGGCATAAGGTCCCTACAGACGGGTCGTTTCGCCTCGAATATGGCGAGTACGCAGGAATGCGCGCTCTCGAAGGGCGCGGGGTGGGAAGCGTTGCCGTCGCCGTCGCCGTCGCGGAGGTAAGGTCTGCAGCGGGGGAGGATCAGCGTCTCGATGAGGAGGTCGGGGCAGCCGCTGGGGGAGACGAGTTGTTCCGCGCAGTCGAGGAAGAGGGTGTCCTGTGCGAGGGAGAGCCAGTGCGGGTGCGGGTGCGGGTGCGGGTGCGCGGCCGTGAGCCCCGCAGAGAGGGAGCAGAGTAGCAAAGCCGAGGCGCCAGTGTCGGATTGGAGAATCTCAAGTGCGCCATAGAAGATGCGGCGGTAGCGCGTGAAGCGGGTGTAGATGCTATTCGACGTGGGCGGCGCCTCGCGGGCGTCGGCGTCGGAGGTGGTGCCGTCGTCATTCGCCATTGGGGAAAAGGTAATGAAGCTCAGTTGGGCGAGGCAGTGCACTTGCAGGAGGAGGACCTCGATGAGGTGCGGCGGGATGTTACTCGTTTTGGCAGATGCGACTGCGCTCGAGGTGATGTCTTCCAGGCGCACTTCTTGTATTGGCTGCTCATGCTGCTGCTGCTGCGCCGACTGCGGTACCTGAAAGACGGGAGAGGGAAGCACCTCGATGATGCCGTCGAGTGCCGCGTCGAAGAATTGGACCGTCGTAAAGAGGAAGGCCTTGAGCGCCGTCCAGAGGGCCATCCTGGCTGCGGCCGTGGTGTCGGCGTCGTCGGTGGTGTGAGCCGCGCTGGACTGCACCAGACTCGACGACACAAAGTCCCGCCGCAGACGCGAGGCAACGGCGAGGAACTGGCGGACGAGGCCGGGCGTGGGCGCGCTCCCCTCTCGGCCCGACGCACTCCCCTCTCGGAGCAGCAAGTCGGCGAGTTGGGGCTGCCTCATCTTGAGGACGGCTTGCTCTGCGCTGGCCGAGACGAGGCGGGAAATGGGGCCCAAGAGGGGGAAGAGGGCGTGTGTCGTGGGCGTCGTGGGGGGCATGTCTGGCGGCGCGCGCGACATCGGCATGGTGAGCATCGGCGCATCGAATAGCGGGAAAATGGCACATGGGACAAGGGAGAGGACGAGGTGGGCAGGGAGAGAGGCGAGTGACTTGTCGCTGAGGTGTGGGCTGACTTGGGCTGCTAGGTGCAGCGGGACGATGAGGGCGTCGCGGATAGGGGCGTGAGCGTGACTGTGACTGGCCCGGCGTTCCTGTTCGAGGATGCCCTTGAGCTCTCTGTTCTTGCTCGCGAATTCCCGTTCCCAGGAGGAGGAGGCGGAGGCGGAGGCGTCGTGGTCGTCGTGGTCGTCGTGGTTGTCGGTGTTGGCTGCCTCATCTGCCGTCTTTGCAAACTCGCCGAGTGTGTCTGTAAAGGCCTGCACCCAATGTGCCTCTGCAGTGGTCAATGCCGAGGCTACGCTGAGCCCCGTGCGGCGCTGTTGCCTGCGTTGCTGGCGGTGTGCGACGAGACCTACGACGATGCCTGTGAGTATGGCCAGGCGGGGCAGGTGGTGGTGGTGGTGCTGTGGGGGTGGTGCAGTGCCGTCATGGCCCGACTCCTCCTCCTCCTCGACGAGGGCCGCGTGAATTGCATCGACCCACAGCCGGAGCTTTCGCTGAGTGCGCCACCCCGTGGATCCATGATGGAGGGAGAGGAGAAGTTCAATGTGCGCGAATACGGCGCGTGCTGCGGCGAGGTGGAGGTGGTAGGCGCGTGCAATCAGCGAGGGCGGCGAAGAGGGGGGTGAAGAAGGTCCTTGCTGCGCGGCGGCGGCGGCGACGACGTCCTCGTGGATGCGGTCTTGTCCGTGCGGAGAGTCGACGAGACACGATGTAGCCCAGAAGCTGCGGCTAGTACCGAGTGCCTTGACGAAGCGCGGTAGCTCGTCGGTGGGTAGGCGAGCAAGGTAGGCACTGATGGACGAGTAGAGTTGCGTGGGCGGGAGGAGGGCGACGTGCGCAGACGAGGCGGCAGGCGCGCATAGCAGCGAGTAGAGGGACGTGTAGGTGCCGTCGGTGGGGAGGTAGTCGACGGGGGGCGGTGATGACGACGACGACGGCGGCGACGACATTGTGGGCGCAGGCAGGTTACTGGGGGATACAACAAACAAAGAGAAGAAGAAGAGGAAGAAGAAGAGGGGAAGGCTCTCCCTCTCAACCGGTCAAGGGCGCCGCGCCTTTCATGTGCCGGTTGGGCCGGGCGGGGTGGGGCGGGGCAGGGCTGCACCCAGATGCGGGGCATGTTATCTGGGTGTGCGCCATCCACACCCGAGTGTCGGCTCCGAACACATCCCCGCGGCTCAACTCATGCCGCCTCTCCGTTGACTCGCTCAACTCAACTTTTGGACGCTGCCTTGGCCCTTGGCCTGGTTTGGCTGGTCAAGGCTCAGGCTGTGGGCTCAGGCTGTGGGCTCAGGCTGTGGGCTCAGGCTGTGGGCTCAGGCTGGGCTCGGCCGGCCGCAGTGGGCGAGCAGGACGGACGGCATACATTCTCAACTCTGCCGGTCAAATACGACCAGCTCACGCATCACCACCACCACCACATCAAAGACAAGAACGGGGAACCAACCGACACACCGCCCCACCACTGGATGCTAGCAGCCCCATCTCGCCTCTTCATCCACTCGTCGTCTCGTCTTCTGTGTGCGACTCTCACCTCGTCGATAGCACGCCGGCCACCACCAGCACCAGCACTGCCCTCCCACTTCATCTCCTTGCCACGCCGCCCCATTTCCACTTCACTGCCCACAATGTCCTCCGACGGAAAGAACAGGGATCCCGTAGACAACTCGGCAGTCACGACTGCCTCGGTCGCAGAGTCCGTCCAGAAGGTCGCTGCCTCGAATGCACCTGCTGCTGCTGGTGCTGCACCAGAGGGGGCCAACCTCCTCAAGGATGAGGTGACGGGAGAGATGGTCAGCAAGAGGTGCGCATGCGCAACACGGTATGCGTCATTATCCGCTCCACTTTTACTGACCTCCATTGTTCCTTCTATACCGTGTACCCACCCAATGTCCCTGTATGCTCTGCCCCCGGCCCACACAGCGAACTCAAGCGCCGCCAGAAGCAGCGCGAAAAAGAGGCACAAAAGGCCGCCAAGGCAGCAGCAGCACCGCCCAAGGCCGCCGCAGCAGCCAAGTCATCGGGCGCCAATGCCGAAGAGGACCTCTCCCCCTCGCAGTACTATGAGCGCCGAGTGCGCACCATCCAGGCACTCCGCGAGAGCCGCAACCCTGACCCTTACCCACACAAGTTCCACGTCTCCACCAGCTTGACCGACTTTATCGAGCGATACGACTCCCGCATCGAGGCCGGTCAACACCTCGACCAGGAGACCATCTCCGTCGCTGGCCGCATTCACAACATGCGCTCCAGCGGTCAGAAGCTCCGCTTCTACGACCTCCACGGCGAAGGTGTCAAGATTCAAATCACCGCTCAGCTCCAAGACCACAAGGATGGAGACTTCATGGCCGCCCACGAGCTTCTCCGCCGCGGAGACATCGTCGGTGTACAGGGCTTCCCCGGAAAGACGAAAAAGGGTGAGCTGTCCATCTTCCCCACCTCGATCAAGCTCCTCTCGCCCAACTTGCACATGCTACCAAAGGCCACACAGGGCGGCTTCACCGACACCGAGACGCGCTACCGCAAGCGCTACCTCGACTTGATCATGAACAACAATGTCCGCGACGTCTTTATCAAGCGCGCAAAGATTATCAACTACGTTCGTCGCTTCCTCGACAACCTCGGCTTCCTCGAAGTCGAGACGCCCATGATGAACATGATTGCCGGTGGCGCCACCGCAAAGCCCTTTGTCACGCACCACAATGACCTCAAGCTCGACTTGTTCATGCGCGTCGCACCCGAACTCTACCTCAAGGAGTGCGTCGTCGGTGGCCTCGACCGCGTCTACGAAATTGGCCGCGTCTTCCGCAACGAAAGCATCGATCAGACGCACAATCCGGAATTCTCCATTTGCGAATTCTACATGGCCTATGCTGACATGCACGACCTCATGGACATTACCGAGAGCATGATCTCCGGCCTCGTCAAGGCCGTCACGGGCGGATACAAGATCAAGTACCACCCCGATGGCAAGAGCGTCGCTGACGGTGGACGCGAGTATGAAATCGACTTTTCCACGCCCTGGAAGCGCTTCGACATGATCAAGGAGTTGGAGTCCCAGCTCAAGGTCACCTTCCCCCCCGCCGAAGAGCTCCACCTGGAGCCTGCACGCAAGTTCCTCGACGAACTGGCTGCCAAGCACGGCGTCGACTGCTCTGCACCGCGCACATCTGCCCGCCTCATCGACAAGCTCGTAGGCGAGTTCATCGAGGTGCAGTGCATCAACCCTTCCTTCATCGTCGGCCACCCGCAGGTCATGAGTCCCCTCGCCAAGCGCCACCGCGACATCACGGGTCTCTGCGAGCGCTTCGAAGTCTTTGTCGCAACCAAGGAGATCTGCAATGCCTACACGGAGCTCAACGATCCCTTTGACCAGCGGGAGCGCTTCGAGGAGCAGACGAGGCAAAAGGACGCAGGGGACGACGAGGCACAGGGCATCGACCATGTATTCGTGGATGCACTCGAGCACGGTCTGCCCCCCACGGGTGGATGGGGACTCGGCATCGACAGGCTGTGCATGTTCCTCACAGACAATGCCTCCATCAAGGAGTGTCTCCTCTTCCCCGCCATGAAGCCCTTGCCTGCCGAGGGGGCGGCACCTGCCAAGGACGAGGGTGGGGTGGCCCACGTCGCCTGAGCGCGAGCGAGCGTGGCGTGCGCGTGCGCGTACAGGATTGTAGGATGTAGTACTAATGACATGGCAGTATCGACCCCTTGACACAGTGTAGTGATGCATTGCAGCTAAAACACCGCAACACACCGCTCAACCCCCCACTGATCCTCCCACACTTCCACTTCCACATGTACCTCCCCCTCCCCGGCTGAAACCGCCGCCCTCTCCCGCAACAGCGCAGCAACTCTCTGCGCCTGGTCGTGTCCCACTTCCAGGACGATGCGGGGCAGGCGTGGTGATACCGCGCGGTGGGTGTGTGGAGCCGCACGCAGCAGGGGTGACGCGGCGGAAGCGTAGCGAGGGAAGAAGAGTTTCGCTAAGCGGCGGTAGAAGTCCATCCCATCGCCTTGTACTCTGCCCGCCTCTTTGCGGCCGTTGGCGTCGACGCCTCGACTCACGTCCCCGACGAGCGCGCGCTCATCCTCCCACCGCTTGACGCCCTCGTGGAGAGCGTGGTACTCCCTCAGAGGGATGTACGGGGGGTTGCATAGGATGACGTCGAAGCCGCCTCCCGCGCCGCCGTTGTCGCTTCCTGCTGCGAGCCGCCCTACGCTCTCGTCATCGAATAAATCCACCTCCGCCGTGTCTATTCTTACGCCCACCCCGTCCACCGCCACCCCACTGAGCCCATTCGCGCGAATATTCCCCCGCGTGAGGTCCAGCGCGAGGGGGCTGATATCCGCCAGTGTGACGCTCACCTCGACCTGCATCCCCGCGTTGGGCTGTGCGCTCCGCCTTCGCCGGGTGCGCCGCCGCTCTTGCACGACCTGAGCGACCGTCAATCCAATACAGCCACTCCCACAGCAGAGGTCTAGTACCCTCAACTCCCGCTGCGCTGTCCCCTCGGCGTCCCCGGCATCCGCATCTGCGCAGGCCGCCACCCTCCGCGCGACGTCCAATGCCCACCACTCCGTCTAGTGGTGTCTGTCTGTGGTGTCAGTGTGAGTGTGTAGTGGTGTCTGTCTGTGGTGCCAGTGTGAGGGTCTTGGCAATACCAAGACCCTCACACAGAAACACTGACAGACACCACTCAGGCAATACCAAGACCCTCACACAGAAACACTGACAGACACCACTCAGGCAATACCAAGACCCTCACACAGAAACACTGACAGACACCACTCAGGCAATACCAAGACCCTCACACAGAAACACTGACAGACACCACTCAGGCAATACCAAGAC
>RRYC01000298.1:0-16880 GCA_004016185.1 Quambalaria eucalypti
CCCGTCTGGTGGTTTGTGATTGGGGGGGGGGGGAGGCGGTTTGGTGGGTTGGGGGGTGGGGGTGTGGGCGCGGTCGCCGGGGCGCCCACCCCTCTGTCTTTCGCCCCCGTCCTCTCCCCCCCCCCCCCCGCCGGGGGGGGGGGGGGCCCGCCTCCCTCGTCCCCCCCCCCCCCCCCCCCCCCGCCGCGCTCATCGCCTCACTCTAGTAGTTCCTCCTTCACGCCTGGCATATGCACCCAGGTAGGTACAGCGGCGAAAATGCGGTGATGGGCTTGGTCGGTCGGAGCCGTGCGGTCCATTCCATTTCATTGCATTCCACTACGTGACATCTCCCTCCCAGGTCACTGTCAATCTCAACTTTCATTACCTATATCACTGCAAGAACCCCGCCAGCTCCCCCTCGAACAATTTCCTCACCCCACGGATATCCCTCCCCGTAGCGAGCGCAAGCTGTAGCTGAATCCTCGCCTTGACGGGGTTGAGCAGTCCCCCCGCGATCGCCACGCCTTCCTCAGTGTCCTCGGAGGGGACGACAAACCCCACATTAATCTTTGAGCTGCGTACAACGGGTACACCCCTCTTCATCGCTGCTTTGACTGCATCTTCCGCATTGGTGGGTACGGACCCTGCGCCCGTACCGGCGAATATGAGGCCCTTGGCGCCTCGGTTGACTGCGTCGTGAATTGCTTGTGGTTCGAAATCCTGGTGTGCATAGAGGATCTCCACATGTGGTAGCGGTGGGCTAACATTCCTCACATCAAAGACGTGTCTGAACGTCGGTTGCGCAGGCTCACGATTAAAGAACACCGGCTTCGTACTGAGAAAGGCACCCTCCAGACCTTGCTCTGGCGCGCGAAACGTCTCCAGTGCATTTGCGTGTGTCTTCTGCGCATAGTAACCACTGGCGATGCGGTCATTCAGGACGATCATCGTGCCGCGATGGTGTGCTAAAGGCGAGGCGGCAAGGCGACTGGCAGAGAGGAGGTTGGAGGGGCCGTCGGCGGAGAGGGCTGTAGAGGGGCGCATGGCGCCGACTAGGATGACGGGCTTGCGGCAGGGGACGGTCAGGGAGAGGAAGAAGGCCGTTTCTTCGAGGGTGTCTGTGCCGTGTGTGATCTGTGCGAGGGGCGCGGTGGCACGTCGGTGTCGGTGTCAGTGTCAGTGTCCGCGTCAGTTCTGTTCAGTACGATATCAGGCTTAAGAGAGTGCCGCCACGCCACGCCACGCCACGCCACGCCACGCACCACAACGCCCTCGACGTCACTCCCCTCTTCACACAACAACGTCCCCACCATCCGACTAATACTAAGCACCGTCTCGCCCTTCATATCCTGCGACCCAACATTCGAGACTTGCCATCCCCTAACATTCGCCACGCCCTCTTCAATCTCTGGCACAGCAGCCAAGAGAGCCTGCAAGCCCAGGACACCAGCAGTGTACCCCGTGGAATCGCTACTGGAGGAAGAGGAGCCTGCGATTGTGCCGCCCGTGGCGAGGAGGGCGATGGTGGGGAGGGAGGAGTTGGGGGAGGGGGAGGTGTAGGTTGGGGAGGAGGTGTCGAAGGGGGAGGGGGAGGGGGTGGATGTGGAGCGTGCTGTGGGGAGGGTCAGGGCCAGGGCATGTGTTACACCTGACAAGGAGAGGAGCGGGAGGAGGAAGAGGGGGAGCAGCATACTGGGCGTGTGGGAGGCGGGGGGGGCGGGGGGCGGGGGGCGAGACGGTATAGGTGGGGCATTGTACAGGCTAGGTCAGGCTAGGCTAGGCTAGGGACGCGCCTTCTTATACCTGCGTTGACATTACCCAGACGACGTACCCCGCAAGGCCCTTGTAAGAGGTGGGTTACTGGCCCCGTCCAGGGAAGTACATGCTTGCAGCCCGCAGGGGCCTTATCGAGGCGGGGACGGCCTCAGTCTCATCGCTTGATTCGATTCGATTCGATGAGATAGATAAGTAAGACCACACCCCAGGACAGGACGGTCGGGGGCGGGGGTCTCCCCCTCCTCCCCACGTGGACGGACGGACAGACGCACCCACCTCGCTTCTCGCTTCTACCAATGTACAGTATGCAAGTACAATACATTACCTTTCTGTACCTTGTGTGTGTGCCTGGCCTGGCGTCTTTCCCTCCCCATCTCCGTCCGACGGGCTGATTCTCTGCCTCTGCCTCTGCCTCTGCCTCTGCTGGACTTGGCACGGCACGGCACGGCACGGCACGGCACGGCACGGCACGGCACGGCGTACTACCCCAGCACTTGCTTACTTACTTGCTTGCTTGCTTGCTTTACCCCCACCTCCCACCTCCCCAGACGACGGTACCAGCCAAACCCATGACTAACTTCCTTGGCGCCGGCGCCGGCGCCGGCAAGAAGGAAGGACGGAAGGGACGGCCAAGCTCGCGCAACGCAACGCGCAATGTGCACAAGGTGAACTACAAGTACTTGTACTCCTCGTATCGCCTCCTGACTGAGTGTGACAGTGAGTGAGTGAGTGTGTGGGTGAGTAAATAAAGGCATGCATGCCTCAACGCCAAGCCAAGCCCCCTCTCCCTCTGCTCCTTATCTCACCAGCACCGGCACCAGCAGCGGCATCTCCTCTCCTCTCCGCCGGCGCCGGGATATGCGGATGCGGATGACATGTGGAGAGAGGAAAGGAAAGAAAGCAAGAACGCGTCGGCGTCGCGCTCTCTCTCTCGGCGTCAGCGTCGACGTCGGTGACTCAGGAACGAGCGTACGCACGAACGAAAGGGTGGACGGGCTTGGCGTAAAGTATGTAGAGCGTAGTGGCGTGGGGTGGGGCTCCGGCTCCAGCTCCAGCTCCAGCTCCAACGTAAGTGCGAGATGCGAATGCGGGTGGATTGGATTGGATTGGACTGGACTGGGATGGGTTGGACTGAATTGGTACGATACTTCCCGGCAATTGAATTGAATGGAATGGAATGCATCCATACAATAGGTACTCTTGTATTAGTCTGTCAGTCTGCTGCTCTGCTGAGCTGAACTTGACAAATGCTCACGTTTTGTGTGTGTGTGAGTGTGAACAAGTACTTGTACTGTAATGGTATTGACGATGCCTATGATGCTATTCCCCGATGTCTACTGTTGCCTTGGCCCCCGCACTACTCCTCCTCCTCCTCCTCGTCGCCATCATCCGTCTTCCTCGCCTGCCCAACCAACCACTGCGTGATAGCCTCGAGCACAGCATCCCTCTTCCGATCATCCTCCTCACTCTGCCCTTTCACATTCTTCATCATGACGTGTTCATACCCCTTCCAAATCCTACACTCCCCTTTGTTCCTCGCCCTCTGGTCCAACCCCTCCCAAAACTCCACACTCTTCCTCCAATTCGTAGCGCGATCTGCGTCTCCATGATGAATACTAACAGGGCAGGTAATCCTCCCTGCTCGGGCATGCAAGTCCGCAAGACCCTCCAGGACGGCCAGACCCGTACCGATACGGAGACGACCCTTGTAGGTCATGGGGTCTAGGTGGAACTCGTCTTCTACGCGCGGGTCGTCGCTTACGTTGCCGCGGACGGCGGATGCGACGGGGAGGCGGGAGAGGAAGAAGCGGAGGGTGTGGGCGAGGACTTCGACGGCGTAGGATGGGCGGGCTGGGCGGGCGGGCGGGTGGGTAGGAGGGGTGGGCAAGTGTCAGTTGGTGTCGGTGGTGGTGGTGATTAGTCGCTGCGTACTCGGCGCGCCGCGCCACTCACACTCTTTGGAAATACCAATCATGGGTGCAGCGACTGCAACGCCATCAATCTGCGGCCGCCAATCATCACCCAACAAGTCCTTGACTTTTCCCTGTTCATCGCAGTGTGGGGGGTACACGGCCGCGTAGTACAGTGCGGTGAACCCGCCCATGGAGTGTCCCTCTAGGAAAAGCTTGCGCCGCCGCGCCGTGAGGGTTCCCTGGGCGGTATCGTACGCGCGTAGATCAAAGAGGACGGCGTGGACTGCCTCTACGAGGATACGCATACTGGGGACGTATCCGTGCAGACCGCTGCTGCGTCCGAAACTCGGTAGGTCTAGGACAACGACGCGGAAACCCGCACGCGCAAAGTGATGGCCGTGGGGAACGAGTTTGCCGCTATAGTCGTTGATGCCGTGGAGGATGAGGACGTCTGCGTGGAGATCTTCGCTACTCTCGTGGGGGGTGGTGGCGCTGCTGCCTGGAATCCAGAAGACGGTGTAGGAAACAAATGCCGCGCCGGTATTGGCTCGATCCCAACTACCCCCCGCGCGGAGAGCAGCACCACCGAGGGGCACCCTCCCACGGACGTAGCGCACTGACGGGTTATCGTATACGAGGGAACGCTCCCATGCATTCAGGGGGATGGAAGCGCGGCCGTAGGTTGGGTCGCGGCCTCCGGGTGTGGTGAGACCCAGGTGGCAGAGAATGGGTTCGAGGAGGATGGTGTAGAGTTGGAAGAAGAGGCCGAGGAGGAGAGAGGTGAGGTCCGAGGGGGGGAGGGGCGCATAGGGAGAGGAGAGGCCGCGGGTTAGAGGGGCGGGGCGGCGGTGAGTGGGGGCGACGGAGGGGGTATCATTTGCCATTGCGGAGTGGAGTGGGTGTGGGTTGGCGCGCATGGAAGGAAGACAAGGAAGAAGGTGCTCAACAACACGCAATGAAATGGAATTGCCCGCCCGCCAGCCAGAGTCAATTGCCCTGCGTGCACTGCCACTGCCACTGCCACCGACGTCACTGCGCGCCACCAACGCGCCGCCATTCGCGGCATTCATTGGCGGCATCCACTCACTCCCTTCTTATTCTTCCCAGCCAATCTCATCATCTTCACCCCCGCTCCACCGACATGTACGCCGCCGCCGACGACGACGAGGAAGATGCTGCCGCCGCCTCGCCCTCGCTCACCATCAAGCCCACCTTTCTCAAGAAGCGGAATAGGCCTCGTGCGGCGCCGTCGGTGTCGGTGTCGGCGTCCACGTCGGCATCAGCATCAGCATCGACTTCTCGCGCCGTGTCACCTCGCGAAGATGGCAAGGGCGACGACGACGACAAAGACGACGAAGAGGATACGGGCGTGGTGAGGCGGAACAAGGCGGGAGGTGCGGGTAGGAGGGCTGGGATAGGTGCGGGCGCGCCCAAGGCCAGGCTGAAAAAGAAGCAGCCCCTCCCACCCAGTAGCCTGGCCACCTCCGTCGACCAGGACGAAGACTCGACCTCGGACGCCCCCTTTGCGCTGCGGCCCTCGGCTCTGCCAACCACACTCGATCAGGCCTCCATCCACGCGGGCGATCAAGACGCCCCGCCGCCGTCGTCGTCCTACACGTCCGACTACCTCGCAGCACTCAAGGCAGCCACGCCCAAGGCGCCCAAGTACGGCACCAGCGCAAGCGCAGATGACGTCGACGACGATGGCAATCCCATACTCGCCCTCGACGCAGACGACGCAGACATGGCACTGCCGGGCACAACGGCATTCACCACCCTCGCTGACCCCATGCAGCAAGTCGACTCCACCCTGCGCTTTGGCGCAGGTCACCTCGATGCGCAACAGGGACAGGTACCCAGTCAGAGTGTCATTCAGGCTGCCAAGGAGCGGCGTAGGCGCGCTGCACTCGCCGCGGGCAACGAGATTGGCGAGAGCGACGACTTTGTTCCGCTCAGTAGTGGCAGCCGCGACATCGCCACCTACACCGGCCCACACCCGGAATCCACACTCCAGCGCGAGGAAGATGACCTTGGCTCCGGCGAAGACGAGTTTGCACAGTATACGGGTGCAGAGGAGCGCATCGCACTCGGTAAAGGGGCGCGCCAGGCTGGAGCTGCACGCGAGCGGCGTGAGCGGGCGGAGCTCCTTGCTGACGGCGGTGGTGAAGGTGACGACGACGACGGCGGGGACTCATCCGACGGTAGCTCAGGGGAGTTCGAACGTGCACAGCTGCGGCGTGTGGGCACAGACACCACCTTGGGAGACGCACGCAAACGCAGGCAACACCGCGAGGCCTCGCCCTATGCGCCTGCTCCCCTTCCCGAGATCCTCCCACTGCCCAGCACATCGACGACATCCACACGCCTCTCTCTCCGCCTGCAACGCCTCGAGGCGGCACATGCCAATCACGTGGCACTCGCCCAGGACGCAGAAGCCAGTCTCGAGCAGTTGGAGAGGGATGAGCTCGCCATCAAAGACGACGTGGCGCGCGCTAGTGAGAAGCAACAGTGGGCTACGGAGTTTGCCACGTTCGTCGAATCACTCGCGGGACTATTGGAAGAAAAGGCACCGCGGATAGAATCAGTCCAGAAGGAGTGGATCCGCCTCTTGGCTCAAAGGACACGCCTTCTCCAGCGGATACGCGCCAGAGCACTCCAGAGGGACATCCAAGACGGGTGGGGGGTTACATTGCAGGCATCACTCCTCCCGCCTGTGTCGCGCGGCGTGCATTCGAACGGGCAGGGCGACGACGCCGGCGAGGGGCACGAAGACGAAGACGAAATGGACATCGACGAACCTCCCCTGCCAGCAGGCGACGTCGCCGTCGCCAACCCCACCTCACCCAAGCTCACCCCCGCAGACGCAGCCTCCTTCCAGCAAGCAGCTGCCCAAATCCGCGCAGAGCATGCGGAGATTATGCGCGATGTGAAAGCACCGGAATTTCGCTGGCCTGATGCCCGCCTGAGCGATAGCAAAGGCGGCAGCGGCAGCGGCGGGGCAGGCAGCGCACCGCACCCCTCCTCCGTCCACTCCCGCTTCACAACCTGGCGTCGTCTCTATCCGCAGGAGTACGCCCAGAGTTGGGGTAGTCTTGCTCTGGCGGGTGTTTGGGAGGGGTATGCGCGGTGGGAGGTGGGGGTTTGGGATCCGCTGGGGGTGGGTGCGGGCGAGGGAGAGCCCGGTAGGGATCGACCGAGCCGTGGGGAAGGGGATGGGAGAGGAGGTACAGAGCGAGATGGCGACGTCCCGCCCCCACTACCGCCGCCAAAGGACATCGAGACCAGTTCGGCATTTACCGCGCTGCAACACTGGCTCGAGGCTGCCACGGAAGAGGTCGACGACAACAACGACTCCTCTGGGCCCTCGGGTGATGAAGACGCCCCGCCCTCGCTCCTCTCCTCCGTGTACGTCCCCGCTCTACTTGCTCTGACCGAAAACGGAGCGTACGACCCTTTCAGTACGGTGCAGACGCAGCGTGCTGTGAAGTTGATTAGGAATGTGGGGGATTGGACTGGACGGAGGGGAGTTAGGGTGCAGGTGAGTGGGCGTGCTAGTACTCGCGCTTCAGACGAATTGACCGGCTGATATCCTCTATTGTCCTCCTCACCCGCAGACCCTCCTCTCAGCCTACCTCTCCCCCTTCAAATCCCACATCCAGCAAATCGCCTCCCTCCTCTCCTCTTCCCTTCCTTCCCCTCCCCCTCCCCCTCCCGCCGCAACACCCTCCTCCTCTTCAAAGCGCGCCCGCACCAGACTCCGCACAACCCTCCTCGCACGGCAGAGTAGTCTCCTCCGTAACCTCACGGCCTTCCGCCCCCTCCTCTCTCCACTGGAGGAGAGCGCTGCACCGCGTGTGGAGTATAATGAGGTGGTGCAGTTAGTGTTGGGGGGTGTGGTACGGCCTTTGTTGTTGGTGGGTTTGGCGGGAGGGGACGAGGTGGAGAGGAAGGAATTCGCACGTGGGGTTTTGGGTTTGATTGGGGTACGGGAGGGAGAGGGTGGGGGCCAGGTGCTGGGTGGAGAGAGGGAGGGGAGCGAGGTCGAGGTAATTGGGGAGTTGAGGCGGGTGGTGGGGTGGAGCTGAGGGAAGGGAAGGGAAAGTACGCGAATGCGAATGCGAATGCGAGTGGCAGAGTGGCAAAGTGGTAGGTAGTAGGGGTAATATACCATCATAATACAATACATTACATTACATCCCATCGGATTAGGTCAGATCGGATTTACGTTATGTCATGCCAGAGCAGAGCAGAGCAGTCAGTCACTTAGTCGGGTCGGGAGGAGAGGAGATGCAGATGGAGGTGGGTAGGACAGGGAGAGGGAGAGGGAGAGGAGATGAACATCGGTAGGTAGGTGCGTGCCCTACCTCCTACCTAGCTCTGTACCTAACCGTGTACCTATCTGTGTACCAGCGTGGACGGGCGGGCGCCCACCCACCCACCCACATCTCGACTCGACTCGACTCGACTCGACGCAGATTGTATCGTATCGTAGCGTATCGAATACGGAATTTGAATTTTGGAGGGCATTTTGGAGGGAGGTCTGGTATGGTACTGGTACTGGTACTGGCGCTTGGTGCTTGATGCTTGGTGCTGGTGCGACCCACGCTCGGGTTCTTGTTCCTCAGAATCATTCTGAGAATGTATGTAAGTATGTACTCCGAGTAAGTAGTCAAGGATGAGATTGGACTAGACCAGACTAGACTAGAGTGGAGTGCAGTGGAGTGGAGCCCGACTCGGACTGGGACTGGGACTCCGACTCCAACTCAGGCTTGCACGCACTCGGACTCGCACGCACCCAGACGCATACCCACGTAGACTCACCCCCACCCTCGACTCAGATTCACGCTCACGCTCAGCCTCAGCCTCAGCCTCAGACTTCTTATAGGGTACCACGCGTCGACGACGAGGACGACAAAGACATGTCATTACACGACACGACAAGTAGACGCACACGCAGATGGCCTCTCCCTCTCCCTCTCCCTCTCCGTTTCTCTGGCTCTGGCCACAGCCTGATTGGGTTGGGCTGGGCGACGTTGGATAAAGGGAGAGGAGAGGAGAGGAAGCGAAGACTAGAGGAGAAGAGACGAGACGTGACGTGAGGTAACGCAAGGTAAACTCCAGACGGGACGTAGGTAGCTAAGAGACGGGCGTGAGTGAAGACAAAGACCGAGACCAAGGCAGAGACAGAGACAATGAATTCGTGCGGTTGGTTCCCCGCGTGAGATGTGAGGCGTGAGGATTGGGACGTGAGACGTCCCTGGGATAAGAGGGCGGTGCGTGCGTGCGTGCGTGCGTGCATGCGTGCGTTTCATCGTCATCGTCGATGGGCGTTAAGACTGGTACACGGTGTGCCCCAGTGACGGTACTGGCAAGGCGTGACTCATCATCCCTCCTGCGCCCTTCGTAGTGCGGTATGGTGCGGTGCAGTCCAGCTGCTGGCTGCAGACGGAGACCAGCTCTGCCGAACCGAACAATTGACTAACTGCGCGGGAGTGCAAGTACCCGTAGGCCGAGCGTTCCTTCCGCTGCGGTGCGGTGCGATACGATTTGCACCCAGTTGGAGACGCTGAAGCTCCTCATGGGTTGGATTCGTGCGCATCGGCGCCAGTGTCCGCACCAAAACCGAGGAAAGCAGACGGCTCGGGGGGAACCAGTCCCCCGGGCCCGCATCCCGCTCGCCGTGTATATGTGCGTATGCGTGTCGTGTCGAGTTGCATCGCACCACCGGTCCCTCAACTTTGTGCAGTGCACAGCACTAAGATGCGTCAACCCAACGGGGAGAGAGTAGGGTCGAGTGTCGAGTGAGGAGGGGGAAACCAGTCCTGCCTACCCACCCGCACTTCGCCTCCTCGCTGCGGTGCGGTGGCGGCGCGGTGCGATTGTCGTAGATGCACGCGTGTCTTCCCGTCGCTTCGCTGAGGTGAGGTGAGCTTCGCTTCGGCTTTGTCGTTGCCGTTGGCATCGCGGTGCGTTGGGCTCGCCATCGTCTCGTATTGTCTCGTACCGTCTCGTATTGTAATTGAATTGTGCCTCGTAGAGCCATCTCGTGGATTCGACTCCTGTCTGTTTGTCGTATCTCGTGTCTGTTTCTCGTGTCTCGTGTCTCGTGTCTCGTTCTCGCCAAGTCTTCGTACGTCTGTAACTCGTCAATGACTTCGTCTTCAAGCCCTCACGACCGGCGTGAGGACCCTTCATTTCTCTCGTGTGGACGTGCGTACGTAGCGGCGGGCTGGCTTGCCGCATAGCTCGTGGTGTCTCTCTGAAGTAAGTGAACCGACGTTTGTCTTTGTCTCGTCAGGCTCAATATTCCGCTCGTCGTCTCGTCGGGCGCTCACGACCAGCGTGAGGGGGCCTCTGTGGTCTCTCGTGTGGACCGCCAAGTGCTTGCAATTGCACGTGCACGTGCACGTCGGATTTGACTTGATTTGACTTGCCGTGCCGTCTCATTCACCCGTCGCCCCATCGTCATCGCCATCGTCGAGGCCCTCACGACCAGCGTTGAGGACCCTCGTGTCGTGTCGCGCCGTGTCGACGGTCTCGCGCGTTGCGTTGCGTTGTCGTGCCTTGCCTGCTCGGCTCGGCCCGGCTCGTCAAAAGGGTACCAGACCCTCTTCAACGTGCCGCACGCGTCCGCGTCCGCGTCGTGCAATGGTGCTTCCCCATCCCCATCCACGTCCTCGTCCATTCGTGAGGCCTGCGCTGCGCTGCACTGCACTGCGGCGGGCTCAGGCGCCTGCGCCCTCGCCCTCGCCCTTACGTCGCGCCTGCCCCTCCCCTCGAATGGTACGTCGTCCTATAAGTCCCATAACTCCCCTGTCTCCACGCGCTCCCCGCTCCCCTCCCCAACGTAGAAGCGACCTCCGGCCTACTGGGCCTCTCCATCCTCGTCGGCCGACTAGTCAGTCCCACCTGTGCCATTTCCGCGCGCAACGCCGGATCCAGGGGCATACTCAGCGGTAATTGCGTGACGAAGGAGGGTCTATCCGTGGGGCTTATTTGCGGGAGGATGGGGTATCGGCCGGAGATTTGACTGAGGGAGGAGCGCCCACGCACGAGGAAGCGTCGGACGGACATGCGCGAATCGGCGCGGCCGCCTGCAGCCGAGGAGGAGGTCGCTCCGCCCGTTGCTGTGCCGTGGGGAGACGCAGCAGAGACGGGGGGGGTGCCCGGGCCGATGCCGCCGCGTTGGCGGTTGCCGTGTGGAATGAGAGGGTTGGGAATCTCACCGATGATGCGGTCCCCCCCGCCGCTGACAACGCCGCCGCCGCCGCCGTGCGAGATCCCACCAGGGGTGCGCGCAGCAGTGGCGGTATCGATTGCGGCGGCCGTGGGGGGGACGCCGAGCGGGCCGTCATCGCGGCGGGTGAATTGCAAAGGCGAAGGATCCGGACGGGATCGTTGCGGGAGGAGATTCGTTGAGCGCAGCGTCGCCCTTGCACTGCGGTGCTCCGGCGCCAGCGCCGGCGCACCCTTCTCCGCCTCGACGCTGAGTCCCAGCCCCTCTTCTGCTTGGCCGACGGCACCACCCGCACCTGCACCCCCGCCGCCGCCCCCGCCCCGCCGCGCATGACGGTACTCCTCTGCCCTGCGCATCGACGTGCTATGACTCTGCCAGGCATTATTCCGCATGACGAATCCAAGGCGCATGAGGAGGACGGTGCTCCCCGCTGCGCCTAGTGCACAGCACGCCAGAATCACACACAGCTTCGAGAAGCCGAGGTGGCGGACGGCCGTTGGCGCAATGAAGACGAGGGCACCTACGACGACGAGGGTGAATGCCGCGAGACCCGCTACCGCCGAGAGGGTGAATTGGCGGCCCCAGTGCTGCTCCTCTGTGAGGCCCTGCACGTTGGGGAGGTCGTCAAAGGACGTGGCGATGACGAGGGCCGAGGCAGGGTGGTACACCTCGATGGGGTAGTGCAGCGAGCCGATAATCGAGAGGATGACGCCGCCAGCAAGAATGGAGAACAGCAGCGCCGTGGCAAGCCAGCCGACGGAGGACCGCGTCGTAATCGCCATGAGGAAGAGGGAAATGGCCGAGATGAGGAGACCACCTGCGACTTTGAAGAGGCGCTGCTCCGGCCGCTTGGCGGGGGTCACGCGGATGTACCCATCCTCGTCAAGGTGCAGGCGGCGCTTGGGCTTGTCGGAGCGCCACGCGGCGGTGATGAGCGCCCAGACGATGGCGACGATGAGGCCGAGGAGGGAGCAAATGGTGGTGCAGAGGGCCGCCTGGTTCGACGTGAATTGATACGTGTTGACCCAGAGGTCATGCACGTTGATGAGGAGCATGGCGTAGGTGCCCAGGGAGAACATGGTAGAAATGGCCGAGAGGACGAGGTGCGGGTGGACGCAGAGGAGCGAGAGGGGCAGGATAAACACGCGGAAGCCTTGACCCGGCCCGTGACGGCCGTCGTGTCGGGCATTGGGCGTGCCGACACGTGCCAACCAGGGCTCCCTTGCGAGGAGCATGAGAAAGGGGAGCGCACATGCCGTGGCAATGGCCGCAGCCCAGTACAGCCAGCGCCAGCTGACGTACGTCTGAAAGGCCTGGGCCACCCATGCACCACATAGCTGTGGCACAGAGATGAGTGTCACGGTCATCAGTAGGCCGAGGAAGCGGAGGTGCGACGAGGGGAGCATGTCCAGCAGGTTGCCCACGGAGAACATGAAGATGACGCCTCCGCACAGGCCGATGAGGCCGCGCAGGACATTGAGCGCCCAGTAGGTCTGCGAAAAGCCCGCAACGAGGGCAAAGACGCCTGCGAGGGTAATGTCGCCGACGAGGATCCAGGGACCCAGGCGGTAGAGGAATGCTCCAAGGAACACGCCCACGGCCTCGCCCCAGAAGAAGGCCAGGCGACCGCCCATTGCGGCGGCAGACGTCGGGGGCTGGTCCAGTGCGCCGTCGTTCATGGGTCCGCTAAGTCCCGAGTCGAGAATCTGAACGGCAAAGAGGACTGCACCAAAGAAGCCAAACGTGAGGCCGGTGCGCAGCGTAAACTGCCCCTCGGAGCGAATCGAGGCATTGTTGACAGTGGAAATGGCGGTTTTGCGCGTGTCGCGGCGCTGCAGCGTCGGCTGCCACGAAAAGGACGCACCATTGGCGTAGTCGCCATCGTGGCCGTGCTCGTGCTCGTGCTGATGGAGGTGGGGCGTGAGACCCACGGGCGACAACGGCGGCGTGATGGCTGCGGCGTCGGCGTTGGCGTCGGCAGCCTGTGCGTGCACGCCACCTTCTTCCATCTTCTTTTCGGCGCCGGCGGCGTCGTCGGGGTGCAGCTCAACCATGCCACGCTCGTCGGGCGAGATGGACCAGTGCGACTTGACATTGATCTTGGCCTCCTCGTCCTGCAGCCTGCGCACAAACTCGTCGTACGAAACCTTTTCGCTGATATCCTTGGCGTGGCCATGCTGCGTCTCGCGGTCCGCAAGGAGCTGCTCCACAACGCCGCGGGTAACAGGTCGGCTAAGCGCACTCTCACCAAAGGCGACGGATCCCAGTCCCTGGAAGTGACTGCCGCCTGTGCTGCCTCCGCGGGTGAGGGGTCGTTGATCACTCGCCCGCGTCAGGGGTCGCTGCTGCTGGTGCTGGTGCTCGCTAGCCCGCGTCAATGGCCGGCTCTTGGCCTGCCCGATAAGCGACGGCGTCCCCACGAAGCTGAGGGCATTCAACGCGCCAGCCTGCACAAACTGCTGAAAGGCCTTGCGGCCCGCCGTGCCCGTACCAATGTGCAGATTCAGTGCACAGTCGAAGCCCGCGCGGAAACAGTGCGGGCAGATGTCACCTGCCTTTTGGTGGCCATTGTTCTTGGAGAAAAAGGACAGGCCGGAGCGCACCGAGCGCATCGTCCCGCTCGTCTGTGGCCGGCCGCCCCTGGTGCTCGGGCGCGCCAGCACCGCAGCGGGAAAGGTGACGCCCATGGTGCGCGTCGTCGCTGCGTCGATGGCCGTAGCGGGACGGCCGGCACCAGCGGCGGGACCGTGCTGGTGCTGGTGCGCAGGCTTGACAACTGCGCCAGGCTGCACCTTGCCGTCCTCGCCGTCTTCTTCGTCGCCGTGTGCGCGGCTGACCTTGCTCTCCGAGTTGGGCTCCTGCAGCTCCATGACGGCGCTGGGCGGCGCCACGAGGCCAGAAGGGATCACTCGCTCGTGCCTTCGCTCGCCCACACGGGCACCACTTGGGCGACGACCACCGCCACCCTGCTGCTGTTGTTGGTACTCTGCCTCGTCGAACGCAGTCAGCTCAGAGCTGACCGACGTGCGGCGTGGGCGTCCCTCGGTAGTCGCGGTCGCGGCGGCAGAAGGTCGCACCTCGGGCTGCTTCTGCTTAGCTGCTGAGGCCTTTTCCTGCGCCACCTTGTCCTCGCCATCGCCAATACTGGCAAGCCTCGCCGAGGCGCGGAGGGCGTACTCCTGTGCCTCGGTGAGTGCCGGCGCCGGAGCCAGCCCCTGCTGACCGGTCTGCTGGTGCTCTTCCCTCTGCAATGCCACCTCGTTCGACGGAGCAGTGGGCGCCTCGGCTGCTGCCTCAGCATCTTCTGCACGCGGGTGGCTACGGCTACGGCTACGACTGCGGCTCTTGCTTTGGTGCCTGCTACGACTACGGCTCTTGGCCGCACGCTCCCGCTCAATCGCAGCGACGTGCAGCTCCAAGCGGCGACTGGCCTCGTCAAAGAGGGCCGCATTGGGGCCAAACGTCTCCCTCGTCGGAGAGAGATTCTCCATGCGGGCGGTACGCGCAGCGAGGACGGGTGGGCTGAGGAGGCCCGTGTCGCGGTGGTTCTCGCCAAAGGAAGTACCAGTGGGCAGTCGTGGTGCCGCGGGAACGCTTGACTGAGCGGGGAGGGGAGCCTGCGTCTGGGCGCGAGGGCGGGTGGCGGGCTGCGACGAAGGCCCTGCCTCTGCCTGGGGCTGCACCAATGTCTGTGCAGACGTCTGGCGGGTCATGCTGGCGGGCGTCTGCGAAAGCTGCGAGTCGGCGCGCGAGTCGGCACTGGACATGGCGCTCTTGGGAACAGAGAAGCGCCGGAGGTTGCTCAAGTCGTGGCGAATGGTCGGGACCAGCCGTCCGTCTGCGAGTCGCACGGTACCCTCCGGCATGGGAGATTGCGACTGCGACTGCATCATGGCGGCGGGAACCGTCGGTGGAGACGTGTAAGCGCGGAGGCGCCCGGCGGCGTCGCCACCGTTTACCTGAAGCGTCTGGTACTGCTGTTGAGCCGGCGTCTGAGGGACAGCACCGACGTGTCCACTGGGCGGAAGTGTCGATGCGAGACCATACGAAGGGACAGGAGAGGACAGGTGTACGGGCATGAGACCGCCGGGCAGTGCCTGTGCGTTTGCGGGGGGCTGTGTCGCTGCGGCAGCTGTTACACCACTGGGGCGTGGAAATTCCTCCGATCGCCTCGCAACGGGCGTGGCCGTCGGCGTCGTCTCATCGGAACCCCAGGACGACTCGGGCGTGTCTGCACGTCGAGGTCCTCGCGCCATGACACGCGCCGATGCGCCCTCGCCACTATTGCCTCCACTGCTGCGCATCTGGTATCCCTTTTCCGTCTCGGTAGACGACGAATCGGCGGGGTCCGACTCTGGATCGGGCACCTTGCGGCGCTTCTGCTGCTGTCGACGGGCTGCTGCGGCTGCCGATGCCGAACTGCGGCCGGAGTAAGGCTCCTGCACGGGCGAAGGTGGTGGCACCGCGGGTCCAAAGGGCATGGGCTCGGGCACAAAGGAAAACGAGGATGGCATGGCACGCCCAGCCTGGGACTCGCGTCGCCTGGCATTGGGCGAGTCGTACGGGTTGGGCAGGGGCGACGCTCCGCCCGTTGTTGGCGTGTATGCGGGCGTGTGGTGCGATGCCACGGGCGCCGCCGACGAAGAGCCAGTAGACGAGCTCCGTTGACGTGCCCGGCGTGCCCTCTCGCGCTCACGCTCGCGCTCTGGAGAGAGGGGCGAGCGGCGCTTGGTCTGATGGGGCTGCTGCTGCTGTTGGCGGTGGCGGACATTGTCGCGCTCGGGGAGATCCCCCGTGGGGTGCGAGGGACTGTTTGGCTCCGACTGATCGGGGATGACACTCAGCCGACGCGCGTGCGGGGTAATGTGCCGCAGCTCCCTGCTGCCATACTGTTGCGGCGACGGCGACGGCGCCGGTGCGGGCGCGGCTCCGACGATGTCATTGGCAGCCGCAATGTACTGCGACGACGGGTCCGCGGGCAAGAGCTGCCGTCCACTGAGCGGTGCGCCAGAGACGGCATGCTGCCTTGAGCGCCGCGTCGAGGGTATCGAGGAGGGAGAGGAGGAGGAAAAGGAGGAGCCAGAATAGGAACGCGAGTGGCGGTAGGCGCTCATTGTGAAGGCGTGTGATATGGGAGATGTAGGAGGGTGTTTCGTTTGAACTCGTCAAGAGGTAGTGAGGGTGGTGATGTGGGAATGGGCGTATGTGAGCTCGTCAAGAGGTAGTGATGGTGGTGATGTGGGAATGGGCGTATGTGAGCTCGTCAAGAGGTAGTGATGGTGGTGGTGTAGGAATGGGCGTATATGGACTCGTCAAGAGTGCGTTTGGGTTCGTTTCGTTGGATAAGTCGCACAGCGACGTTCGTGTCAAGGGGAAGAAAGTGTAGAATTATCGTTCGTCAAGAGCGTGTGTAGTAAAGGGGTTCGGTCAAAGGTCGTAAGAATCGTAAGTGCCTGCGGCGGGGGGCATGAGAGAACAACGTGGCCGGGAAGAGTACTTGAAGAGCAGAGAACACCGGGCTCTCGGCTCATTGAGAGCACAAGTAGCTGGTGGGGCGGGGTGATGGAGAGGATGTTGCAGTTTGAGTCAGCGAGCGGAAGACGTCGTCGTGAATACCGCCACCGCCACCGCACCCAGCACCCCAGCGCCCACTCACCACGGCCGTGAAAGTCGTAAATGCCAGCCCGATACCAAACTCGTCAAGAGTCTGTGAGGCTAAGTGAAAGGAGGAAGGAGAAGAATTAGCAAAAAGGGCAGAGGCACGCGGATGCCAGCCAGACGTATGTGAGGAGGAGGAGGAGGAGGGTATACGCTGCGGGCAAAGGCGAACAAGAGGGAGAAAGGGGAGAAAGGAGCAGTGGGCACTGCTGGTGGAGATAATAATGAGAAGGCGTGTCTCAAGTGGAAGGAGGGGGAGGGGAAAAAATTCACAAGGCGTGGGGCAGGGGCGGGGGCGGGGGCGGGTCCGGGAG
>RRYC01000299.1:0-64340 GCA_004016185.1 Quambalaria eucalypti
CGTCGGTGACGTCGTCTCAACAGGCTCGTCGGTGGACGCAACCTCCCCAGCAGGGGCAGCGCGGTCACGGCGCACCTTGACCTCCTTGAGAGAGTGACCTTGCTGTCCCTGTTAAGTACGCCCAGGTGCGGCGTTGCGAAAGGTGTACCTAGGGCATGGGTCTCAGTGACTTACGACGGGGTGGTTCTGATGCGGTTTTGACGTTCAAGGCACTCACATTGGAGATGACAGGTGCTCTTCCACCGCTGACGGCAATCCTGCTTGCCCATCTGACGTTGTGGGTTGCCCCCCGAGCGACGATGCCGATCGTGGGTGGCTCCAGGCGCGGCCCAGTCTCCACGTGAGTCCTGCGCTCGTAGTTGAAGAGCAAGGAGCCCTGGCTGCTGTACCTACAGACACAGGGACTCTGTCTCGTCGTCGAGGGCCATCGAATCCCACGCTGGCCAGCTCTCCGGGGCGCTTGCCGCAATGGCCGCATTGTGTCCCAGCGAAGTCAGTTCCGACTTCTGCCATCTTTGCGCGCTGCGCCTCGACGTGCCGGGATCCATGCTGGCGTATGCCTGTGGGCCCCACTGCTCAACGACGTTGTCGCCGTGAGATCCCTCCGAAGCGTGTCCATACCAACTCGCTCCCGCACTAGAGCTTGACCAATCGAAGCTAAGGTGGCGGAGCTCTGCGGTCCTACGAGAGTAGGCGCAAAGTCGGCTGTCACGCGACGGAACGCCGACGCGCTGCTGGAGTTCCCCTGGAGCCAGCACAAAGGTGAAGTCCCTGTTGAAGTCCACGATGAACCTGTGCCAAGGTATTTGAATGCCGAGAGAGGAGAAGAGTGGGATCGGACGCGGATTGAACGAGTCAGCTCCAGAGCTGACGCCGGCTGCAGCAATGCCTGCCGCCCACGCAGAGAAGGTAATGTGATGTCTACCTACATACCGCGTGTACTCCGGGTCCCAGCCGCAGCTGAAGGCAAAATCCTCCCGAAAGTCGATCGCCTGCACCAAACTGCCAGAAGGCACGTCGTAGGTGCACAATTCAAAGTTGCCGCGTAAGCTGGATATGGGTGAAGGACGCCGGCCAAGCAGATGTCAGCGTGCGCACAATCAAGACGGTCTTCTGCGACTTCATAGCAGCGGTTGACGCTGTTGATAGACTCACACCACGATATGTGGGAAGCGGAACTTGAATGGCTGGCTGCGGCCAGCGATCGAGGGTCGCGGTGCCCTTTGAGCGCAACGGCTGACGTGCAGCGCCTGGAGTCGATCGCTCTCAGGCTTCCCCTCGCTCGTCACCGCGCTCAAGCCTTCGAAGCGTCATTGCTGAGGAAAAAGCGGAGTTCAGTGGGAGTCGAGCGCGTGTCAGTCACGAGGGCGCTTAGAACTTGCACCCGACGGCTCAGCTGCTGGTGAACATCTCTGGTACTCACCACAAACCCGGCGTGGAAGTCAGTGACTACCCAGCCGTTTGAGGCCTCGAGCAAGGCATCTTTCTGGCCAAGGTGCTGCTGAAGAGGCGCTTCCCCGAGTCGAGGCAAACCACGTTGAGATAGCCGCTCGTCAGGGTGCTGAGGATGACGCGCGCCATATGGTCGGTGGCGAAGCGGTAGACAGAGTGTTCCAGCGCTCTCGGGTGTGGCCGCGGCGATCCGGCCAAGCTCGCTCGAGCTGGATATTGCTGTTGAGATATCGCCGATAGGAGGAGAAGTCTTCCTGCAACCACCCGTGGGCATTGCAGTCTCTGCCCTCGAGTGGTGCGTCGACAGCGCGTTTTCCGAACTCCGTTTGTAGACCGGGCGGAACGTCAGGGAGTCCAGCTCATTGCCCGTCGGAAGCACACTCGGCAAGGTGTTGCGCCGGCTGGCCCTGTACGCAGCCCTCGCCTCCTCCCAATCGTACAAACGCTCTCCGCCACCGCCCAAAGAAGCACACAGCATCGGGTACTTGAGGTGCTCGAAACCCTCCCCTACACACACTGCCTGTACAGCGGCCTCGGTGTCGGCTGCGTCTCGCCAGCGCTTGCACACCGCCCGACATCGCATCAGCGTGGTGAGGTCGAATGCCGAAAGGATCGGGAGGAGGATCTCGTTGGGAGCCACCTGCACAGCCATTTTTGTGAGTTTGATAATGGTCGGGGCTGCTGTGGTGGCTAGCTCTTTTTCTCACAGTGGATTCTGCTTCCCGTGAGATTTGAGCGTCGTGAGAACCATGACTACGTCAGCTGCTTCGCGCGAGCGCATCCAGACCGTCCTGCAACGCAGTGGGTTAATGACGTCGAAGCGGCTGGAGATGGGAAAAAAGATCCTGTCGAGAGGGTCGTGCGCAGCCATGTCCAACGATGCTTGCCTAGATACCTCCGAAGAAGGTTGCTGGAGTGTGTTACCTTGATCGCGCTGTAGGCGTACTCTGTGTCTGAAGTCTCTTGGAGCTTTTGCTTGAATGCGTTGTGTGGATGCTCTGCGTGGAGGAATTGGAGCGCAAAGTAGGGAAGCAAGAGGGAAGAGGCGCGAGGACAGCGCTCAAATAGGCTTTCGCTCGCGGCGGCGCGGCGCGGCACTGCTCAGTCCGCCCCATAACGCAGAGTGAAGTGCCACGCTGGCAGGAGTGGAACAAAGGATTGGGGTGGAACAAAGTATTGGAGTCGAACGACGGATCCGAGGGCTGTAGTGAGGCGCACGTGGCCTACAAACGCCACGGGTTGGCACGAACGCTGCGCGTTTCAGACCACTACTGGAGAGGAGCGGTAAGCAAAGGGACAAACAGACTCTAGTCTCGACCATGAAGGGTATAAGCTTTAATTATAAGATAGCCCACGAGGTGGCGGTGTCCGCGTACAACTCTGACCGGAGGGTAGAAAGAGCGAAAGGGATTCTGCTTCATACTTCATAGCTGGGCGGAATGACATCGTCATCGGGTACCCCTGCGTCGTATCCCCACTCGGCGTCGTATACACTATCGATCGACTGGAGACAATTCCGGACCTCGCGGAACCGCAGAGCAAAGTCCCTATCCAGGAGACGGCCTTCATGCACATCCAGCACGCGGCTGGCAAGCGTCGCGCGGTCGTACGAACCCCCATCGACACCGTGCCTCGAGGATTCGACCCACTCCTTTCTCCGGCGCGGGAGAGTACTCCATTCCGCAAAGTCAAACATGAAGACGCCTGTACGACCGCCGCCATTCCCGCGCTCGCCGTACCTTCCCACGCTGACCCGACCGACAAACACGAGGGATGTAGCGTCGATGTGGATCTTGTAGCACGCGTCGGGGTAGAAGAGCCTACGCTCGTGGAAAGGATTAGCAAAGCCATAGCTCCAGATGCTGAATGCCGGGACCTCTTCGGCAGTTGGAGCGTCAGCAAGGAGGCGCTCATGGTGCGCCACAACCTCGCCGAGATTCAGGAGCATCACTCGTTGTCTCTGCGGTGAGTCGTTGGCGCAGGTAAAGGTAGGTAGTCGATGTCAGTCTGCCACGGCTTCGGCGTAAGAAGAAGCTGGTCCTTGGCCCAGAAAAGACGGCCCCCACCACTAATGGGTACTTACGTTCGAGGTAAATGTTGCTCTACCAGCTCCGACTGCCAAGCCGCTTGCTGAGGTCCCATACCCAAAGCAGCCATGGTCCCGGTCACTTGGTGCGGCAATGGCGATTGATCGTGCGCGATCCATGGTCTGAGAGCGAAGGACGGCCTTGTAATTCGGGATGACCAAGATATACTCGAGGCTGCTGTATAGACACATGCAGCCCGTCTTTTCGTCGATGCAGACCATATCCCATGATGGCCAGGTATGGGTTCTAGCCTCCCAAGCACCGATGCGCCTCTTGGCCGTCTCTGCTCCTAGCCCCAGGGGAGTCATTCCGAGCTTTTGCCATTGCTGAGGTGTCCAATTGAGCGGCTCGTCTTGCCGCAAAGTAGTGTGATGGTTGGCATCCCAATGCTCGTATGCGCCGTTGTTGTTCTCCCACTGGTACCAGTAGGCATTCTTCTCCAGCGATTCTCCTGTGACGGTGGACCACACAAGATGCCCAGTCTTGCGTGAGTAAACATGGAAGAACCCACAGCCGCGCATCCCGTATGGTTCTTCGCGGTGCGCAGCCAAGACGAAGATGAACTCGTCATCGAATTCGACAAAGATGCTGTCGTGCAAGATGTACGGATGAGCGAGGAGAAGCAGCAACAGCGGAGGAGAGGCGAAACAAGATATCAGTACATTGCCCCGTGTCCCTGTGCTTTGGCAGCCTTGCTTTCAATGCGTGCTTGACTCACCGCGCCAGAGAGTTCCAAGTAAAGGCCGAATTTGCGTTCAATGACACGCCATCCGATGGAGTGCTCAGGGTGATGACTTGGACTTGAGTGCCACTGGGCACATCATAAGTCACCAGCTGCCCGTCCTTGGTCATCCTGTCGTGCCACGAGGGTAGGTCAAGGGAAGGAGTTCAGCGGCTACGTACGTCATTGACTCCCCCTCACCCCGAAATATCGCCCTGGGCTCCGTGAGGCGACGATGTATGCCCCACAAGAAGCTGCTGTCTGGCAATACGATCGCTGATCTCCGTGTGGTCAAGTACTCACGTCACAAGATGGGGAAAGTGAAAGCTGAATGTCCGTCCAGGGTAGTTGCGAGTGGTGCGCCGACCAGGCTGTATTGTGCGACAGCGTATCCTATGCATGGGCTGCAGTCTGCCTCGGTCCGGAATGCGCCCCTTGCAAAGCCTGGACGGATCGGTCAGCCTCTCGAAGCGCCAAACCTAAAAGGTAGGAGCATTCATAGACGAGTACATTGAGCACAATAGCCGTGGAGAAGAGCACCTCGTCAGCTCGTATCTCATACACGCCCTTGTGGAAAGCCGCGTCGAATTCGTGCCTGAGAACTTACCACGTATCCTGCTCGACAATCCTGCACTACCCAGCCACAGGATGCCTCGACATGAGCAAATCGACTGCCGATGTACTTGCTGAACAGCCTTTTCCCCGTCACCATGCACACTACGTTGATGAACCCCGTGGTAAGGGTTGTGATGAAGACCTGCTCCCCGTGGTCAACTGCAAACTTCCATACAGAGTGGTTTGCGTCCCTGGCGGTCCAATCTTCGCCCGTACCACCTGGCATATACACTTTGACCATCGCATCGTCCTTGAAGTCGTGGGGCGTATTCTCGGGACGGTCCGGCCATGCTCTCTGCAAGCGCCAAGAGGACCGCAAGAAGTCGCGGTACGACGCCACGTCGAGCCTAGGGCGCCCCTGCAGCTCCAGGCTGCTCTCGGTCCAGCCGTACGCCCCGCAGTCGCGGCCCTCGAGCGGCGCATTCCCCGAGAGCTTAGCGAATGGTGTCTGGAAGCTCAGTCGGATAGCGAGGCTCTTCCGCACTTCCTCTGAGACCTTGCGCGGGCTCTGCAGCAGCCCCTCAAGTGGGAGAGTTGCGCGTCGCCTCGTGTCGAACGCAGCGCGGAGCTTGGCGGGCTCGTCACCGTCAGCCTCGTCTCCACCGTCACCGTCAATGGTACACCCCAGCGCCGGCCGCTGCAACTCACGCAGCGACTGCCCAGGCTTGAGATACCCTTCTCGCACGCAGACGGCGTGCAGGACAGCATCGTCGTTGGCGAGTTGGTGCCAGCGCCTGCACACGCCCTCGCATTGCGCGAGGGTCACGGCGTCAAGGCTGCTGAAGAGCAGCGCGAGGACGTCGTTCGTGAGGTTCTGCGCGGACATGATCCCTCACGTAGCGCGTGGTGGCTGAGGTCCCGGGTGGGACGTGAAGGACGTGAGAGACTTCAATGCATTGCGATTGGTGGGCGGCATTAAGTAGATTCTTGGATGGAGTTGCTCCCTTGGGTGCGAAGGTGAGTCGGATGACTCGACGCGCCTGAAATGCACGGCCCTCCGCCCCCGCATATGCGCCAAGAACGGGCCCTGCGCCGAATTCGCCGGAAGGAGTCTCAGTTTCAATTGCTTTGCAGCCTCAGCCAAACTGCTCCTTAACCGTTCCTTTCCCATGGCTTCGGAGCTGCGTGCATCAGCATTCATTGCGCTCAACAAAGCGAGTGCAGCATCGAGTCACGCACGGGAATTTCCAATGTGAATGTGGAGCATGACTCGATGACCCGCACGCGCCGCACCTTCGGGGAATTTGAGCGCACAAACGCGAGCAGGACAAAGAGCATTTATTGGCCGTTCGCGGCGATCAAGTATTTCTGCGATCATAACATTACGACGGAACATTTGAAGCAAGGCTGGTCTGCCAACACGGTCGACATGCGCCACTTCATTCTTCCGGTGTCTCAGGCCGCCTCTGCGCATTGCACGTGCAGCGCCTCGGTCTATCCGGATTGAGAATCCGACCCTCGCGCACCCCTACCACGCGATGCGCCAGCGTCTCTTGATCGAGCTTCCCCTCACGAGCACCTTGGAACTGGTCGTGTGGAAGCGCACTCCACTCCCCGAAATCGAACAAGAAGAGGCCGGAACGTGTTCGCGCGGCGAGGCGCTCTGGCATAGTCGTGGCACTGGATTCCCGGGCGGGAAAACTGCTGCGGCCTGAAAAGGCTAGGGAGGTGGCATCGATATGGACCCCTCCATTGTAGTCCATTTCGAAGCGCATGGACAGCTTTGGGGCCCACAGACTCCGTGGACTCGCGAATGTGAAGCACCAGACGCCAAATTCAGGCGTGTCATTTGGCCCGGCGTGGGGAGTCTGCATGCGCTGCTGATGGGCGACGATTTCCGCGAGGTTGAAGAGTAAGAGCTGCTTGCGCTGCCAAGTCGGACGTTACACGCGATCCAGAGCAAAAGCCTTGTCAGCGGGCTATGACCTATTGGGGCAATTTGCACCAGCCTGGAATCAGTGGAACCGTGGACAACTCACAAAGGAGACAAAGACTGCCCGACCTCCTCCAACTGCCAGCGTGTCAGTGCCTTCAGGCCGCAGGTATGCATTCGGAGGGGCAATCGCCATTGGTCTTGCCTCATCGACACTGCCAGACCGAAACACGGCTTTGTAATCCGGGATGATCGTAATGTACTCCAGAGGGGAGAGCAGACACAGCGATCCCGTCTTTTCGTCGACGTGCAGAGACGACCAAGGCGGCCAAGGTCCTCCCTGCTTCTTGACCTTCTCGGAGCCAAGTCCCAGCGGACTCAACTTCAGCCTCTTCCACTGTTGAGGTACCCACTCCGGCATCCCTTGACAAGGGTCTTCTGCCCGATCAGCCGCGGGCTCGAAGACGTCCGTCTCTGACCAGCGGTACCAGCAGGCGCTGTTCTCGAGAGTGTCTTCGCCAACCAGAGACCAACATAGGGTCCCGCTCTTGCGCGAGTAGACGTTGAAGTAACGAATGTCTGAGAGGCCCAAGCGTGGAAAATTCGCCAAGACGAAGATGAACTCGTCGTCGAATTCAACAAAGACCCTGCGGGTCCGAGAAGCGATGCAGTGGGGTTCGAGAAAGGTTCGCCGAGGGTCAACGGGTGCCCTCGCGCATGTTTCTGGTCTGGTGCGGCTGCCATGCTTAGAGCTGCATATACTCACCCTTCGTAGGTGTATGCCCGCCCAAGTCCATCTTCTCCCGCTTCCTCCGAGCCAGCATCGAAGGGTATGCGCTCGAGGAGCCTGCCCGAGCGCACATCGTAAATGAGTAAGCGTCCATGCTCCGTCAAGCTGTGGGTGCATTTGAGTTGGGTACAAATGTGTAGAAACAGAGACGATCAGTCCTCGCCCCCATCGACGGAATGCCGATCGGCAAAACTTACACCACCAGGTGAGGAAAATGGAAGCGAAACGACTGTTCGGACCGACTTCTAGGAAACAAGTGCAGTGCCCGGTTTGGCCCGCATACGAGGTCGCGAGCGTGCTGCAACTGGCCTCGGTTCGCACAGAGGGCAGTCGTGTCATCAGGATCTGTATGGGCATTCTTGAAGCGCAGAATCTGATAATGAGCGGGGGCAGAGCGGAGATGTCAGCGAGACTGACGAGCCTCAAGGGAAGACAAGCGCACTTACGGAGAAGCCCCGCGCGTTCTCAGCGACTACCCATCCCGAGGAAGCTTGAAGGCCAGGCGCGTGGCACTGCGTCGAGGCATTGATGGGACTGCGAAACAATTCTTTGCCGGTGTGCAGGCAGTTGACCCAGCGGTCCCGCGTTGTTGTGAAGACGACGACTTTCTCGATATGATCGATGGCAGACGCCCACTTTGTGACTGTCTCAGCGACTGGATACCGCTTGACCATGGAACTAACTTCGACGCCAGCCGGGCAATATTCGAAGGCGGGCGGCCAGGCCCGGTCCAGCTGACAAGAGCTGCGCAGAAGGGTACGGTACGTCTTGAAGTCTTGTTTGGGTCGTCCTTGTAGCTCCGCCTCGCCGTATCTATAGCCGTAGGCGCAGCGGCACTCCTTTCTCGGCGGCTGCTTTCCCCCTCGAGCATCTCGAGCTGGCGAAGTGGAAGTCGAAATCGACGTTGGAGACTCGACGGCACAGCAAGGGTATAGCTTGCCCGCTCGACTCCTCCCCGGCCCTCGCTTTGGCGAAAGCTTCGCCGCTCGTAAATCCTGGAGTTCTTGTCCCACCCGCATATAGCCATTGTGAAAACAGGCTGGGCGAAGAACCATGTCGAGCTCGGCTATGTGACGCCACTGCCTGCATACGGCGCCGCAGCGGACCAGCGTGAGAGCATCAAGGCAGCGAAACAAGAGGATAAGGATGTCGTCGGGGAGCTCGGGAGAAGCATTTGTTTGTGGCCCAGACGTGAGCGCAGTCTGACTGACCGCCCTGGGAGCGTCATCCCATTTGCAGTTGTCCTGGCGATTGTTCTGTGTAGACTTTGCAGCGAAATCTCTCGCCGCGTTCTCCCTCGACTTAGCATGCGATTTGCCGAGCCTCGTCGTCCACTTCTTGAGGCGACATTTCCAGCGCTCTCGGAGCGCGAGATACTCCTGCCTCCCTGCGGGAGCTTCCTTCCGAGAAGTTGAAGCCGTCATCGGTGTGATGGCAAAGGAGCAGCGATGAACCAGCCTCGTAAGGTAACGAGGGGTCTCTCTAATCTGCCGGAACCTCTCGCACGACCGGGAGACGCCAGAAGCGATGACAGGAGGGGTGATGTACAGGCGACTATATCATGGCCATCGGTAATAAGAAGAGATGCGCAGCCGGTTTCCTGGAGACGCGGGGCCCAGGTGCGGAAGCAAAACACGACGAGGACTGAGACAGGAAGTCGCGGTTGATGACTGAGCCACGCAGAGGGGCGTGAGAAAATGGTCGCTTTCGACATTACCGACGTTCCTTCAATCTGACAACGATACGGCAAGGCCCGAGCTTGGTCAATAAGATGGCATCGACGGAGGCCAACCCCGAAGCACAGGACAAATGGGAAACGAGCATTTATCCACGAAGCCTGCTGTTCGGGGGTACGCGCTCAGACAAGATGACGCTGGGGACGCGAAGAGGACTCAGAGGTTCTGCGGACTCAGACGCAAGTAGCTTGTAGCATTGAGTACAGCACAAGATCATCAAGTGGCAACGTGGGTACACCGGCCTGGCGAGTGGCTCGGATTTTCCTGCCCGACGAGGCGCTGCCAAACACCCCCACCTGGATCCGCTGCCTTGCAATGCGCCCTTGAGTCCCTTCCACGGCTGCCTGAGCAGCTACGTCTCTCATCATACTTGCGATGTTGCCCCGGCATCGAGGCCATCGGATTCGCTGGGATTTCCGCTGACCCCAGGCTCATCGTCTTGTCCCAGCTCGGCACCCTGCCCTGCCGTGTGCATCGGGGAACCCTGCTCAGGCACGCGATCGTCCAGCGGCACGCCTTTTTCCAAGTCCCATACAGTATGAGCGAGGGTCTGTTGTGCCATCTGGACGCCGCCGCCGCCGCTGTCATTTCTTCCCGGAAGCTTACTCCACGCGCCGAAATCAAGCATGTATAGGTCGCGGCTCGCCCTGGACGGCTGGCCCCCTGTCGCCTCGAAGCAGGTGTATCCAGAGAAGATCAGGGAGGTGGCATCGATGTGTATTTCGCCCTGGCAGTCCGTATGGCAGCGTACTGGTGGTTTGGGTGTGTCTGGACGGGGATAGCTCGCAAAGCGAAAGCCCCACACTGCGAGGCGGGGCGTGTCATCTGGGCAAACTTCGGAAGTCTTGATCCGCTGCTGATGGGCGACGGCCTCGGCGAGATCGATGAGTATTACTGTCGCCCACTGCAAAAGTAGGCCAGAAGGCCAGTCGGGGCAAGAAAGCGCGTTCAGCGTCGTCATGAGCTAGGAAGCCTGAACCTCTTCTATTCATCGCTACTCACACAAGAGACAAAGGCCGCGCGCCCGTTTCCCACTGCTAGACCATCTCTTGCCCGATTACATGGGACCTTCTTCGGACAGGCGATGGCGATTGGTTGTGCTTTGTCAAATTCGTCAGCCAGCAGAAGTTCCTTGTATTGAGGTATGACGACAATGTACTCCAGGGGCGAAAAGAGGCACATACAGCCCGTCTTCTTGTCAATGTGCAGCGAGTTCCAGAGGTGAGGAAAATCTTTCGCCGGCTCTGCCTTGCTGGCGCCTTGACCCAGCGAGGTCATTGCCAGCTTCTCCCACCGTTGAGGGAGCCACGAGGGTGCCTCCTCAGGCGCGACACCCTCAGAAGGCTCCCTGCTCCGAGGATCAGCTGAACATTCGTACCAGAAAGCCCGCTTTCCCAGGGTACCCGTAGAGCAATACCAGCAGAGGCTCTCGGTCTTGCGCGAGTAGACTTGAAGATAGCCCCTCCTATGTCGGCCCTCGCGCCGTTCCACAACGACGAAAATAAAATCATCGCCGAACTCGACGAAGCGCCTGCCGCAGGGCGGGTGATGCATGGGAAAAAGACGCGACGCCGCAGAACGAAGAGGATCAAAGGAAGACTTTGGTAAGCTTTCACAGTGATTCGCAGGCCACTGTCCCGTCCAACGGTGCTACCTTGCCAGCTGCGTATTCTCACCCTGTCATACGATCATCGACAACCAAATTGAGCGGTGCGTCGACGTCTTCCGTATCCGTATCTGTATCCGTATCCGTATTTATATCTGTATCAAGCGCGATTCCCTGGATGAGCGCCCCGGAAGGCACGTCGAAGGTGCGTACACATGCTCCGCTCGTCAACCTGGGGAAGCGATGAGGCGGCAAAGAAGAGCAAGAGCGCGGGGGTGGTTCCCTAGTGAGCATCGAGCCAGCTGTACATCGTCGATGCTCGTGGACTGTGACTCACACTACCAAGTGCGGGAAGTGAAAGCGGAACGCCATGCAGAAGGTGTAGTCGCTCTGGCTGCACGCTATCCAGCTCATGTGCTGTATCCTTCCTTGCGTCATAGAATGGTGTGCAGATCCAGTGGGGGAGTCACTGAGGCTTTGGAACTGGTCCGCCTATTGACGTACGTGTCCGCAGTGCAAGTAGGGCATGGGCCGGAGGAATCGGCGGAAGAGTCAGTGTGGTCAAAACGAGCGGCTTTCCATCTCAATCAAGTGCGCGGCAAAAAGGAGTCGTGATGACACTCACGAGGAAACACGTCCCCAAGCTACGGACGATCCATCCGTCCGATGCTTGAACGTCGATGCTATGCCAACGGTCAGTGCGGCCAGGGCCGTCGATACGTGACCGCTGGCCCGTCTGCGTGCAGAAAGTCCAACAACCCTGGCGGGTCGAGACAACGATGACTTGCTCGATGTGATCGACTGCGAAGGAGCATGCTTCGGCAATGGAGAATCTCTTGACCGCAGTGTTGATTCGGTGATCAGCATCTGCCAACCTCTCGGGCGGCGGCCAGGCGCGCTCCAGGCGCCAAGAGCTTTCGAAGAGGGCGCGATAAAACTCAAAATCCTGCTTGGGACGACCTTGTAGCTCGGCATCGGTGTGAGTTGAAGTGCGGGTGAGAGATTCGCATCTCTCCAATGAGATGTCTTCAGACGTGTTGATCCAGTCCGCGTCGATGGGGATCGGCGCAAGCGTACGCATCTGCAGATCCTCGAGCCTCTGATCAGCCTTCAAATAGCCATCTCGGACGCAGACTGGGCGGAGAACAATGTCAAGGTCGACGATGTCGCGCCAGTGTTTCGAGACCGCTCGGCAGCGCATCAGTTCGCGTGCGTCGAGGAGCCGAAACAGAAGGATGAGAACGTCTTCTGGGACCTTGCGACGTGCGGCCTCGGCCGGGGCAGGCTGCATGCTGTTGGACCGCGCTGCGGTGCTCTCCTTCTGAAGGAGCTGTGCGTCGTCAGCATCTGCCAAGCCGAGCTCCGTCTTTGTGCGCTTGCTGCTTGTCGCTTCGGAGAGGTCGGCGCAGTGACCGCTAGGCTCGCTCACAGCCGCATTGAAAAGCCCCGCTTCGAGCGGAGGGGCCATTGCGTCTTGCGAGCAGCGCTTGGCCAACTGACCTTCTTCGGAAGTTGGAGTCATCACGTTTTGATGGAGCTTTGGGTAGGTTTGTGCTAAGAAAGTCCCATTGTGAAGACAATCTAATAACAAGAAGGGTTAAGCCGCGATGCTATGCGACCGATGGTGGAGGAAGCAGAGTCTCGCTCGGCCAGGCGCGTCATTACCGCCCGGCGGAAGCAGATTGAACTCAGCCTCGGGGCACGGGCCATCCTTCGAGGTACACTCATGGCGTGCCGGTCCATCTGGAGTGTCTTGGTTCCGCTCGTTTGTCAAAGCAGGGCATCACGGTAATCGAAATCCGCGGATCACAATGATGATGAGGCGGTAGGAGCGATTGTAGGTACTACCACTGATTCGGTTGGGCAACAGTGTCGCGTCGGGCAACAGAGGGTAGATAAAGTAGACATTGCCGCTTTTGGTGGAACCACAAAGATCACAATAGTCTGAGACAAACATTAGGTCCTTGCTGGCTAGATTTTCACATCATCATGGAAGCTTCTGGGAGCGCTGGGTACCCTCTGTTGCCCGACGCGACACCGTTGTCCGACCTAGTCAGTCATGGTACCTACAGCATAAATCAGTGAAGGTAAAGCACGCTGCCACAAATAGTACAGAGGGCGGACGTATCAATCGGCAGGGACGCCTCAAGACAGCGGTTCACCCGCTTTCACGTCCCAGATAAGATGCGCCATCTTTTCGCGGTCATCGCCCTCAGCCTTTTCCCGCCGAAGCCTCGCCCACTCGGCAAAGTCGAACATGGAGAGCTCCGCTTGGGGCTCTGCGGGGTCGTATCCTCGACTACTTCGACTGTCCGAGATGCCGCAGAAGGCCAGGCAGCTGGCGTCTATGTGAATGCCGCGGTTTTTCAGTCGATAGGTTCTGGACAGAGCATTCGCCCACGGCCAGACGAAGCCGAAGCTCCAGAAGTCGTAAGTCGGTGGGTCCTTCGGCTGGGCTTCGAGTGTCTGGATGCGTCGCTGATGGGCGATGAGCTGGGCAAGGTCGAGGAGGATAACATTTCCCCTCTGTCAAAGCTGGGCCGGGGATAGAACCAGCGTGGGAAGGGAACAGAGAGATTAGCTGGTGGCTCGGAATGAGGGCACATAAGATGCAATAGATACTCACGCAGGACATGTAAGCTGCGCGTCCCGCTTTGACGGAGAAGGCCCTCCCGGAAGAAGGCTTGGGAGGGATGATGGCCAGGGCTGGCGTTTTGCACAGCCTCCCGGACTTCAGAAGCGCCTTGTAATTAGGAATCACAAGGATGTAATCGGATGCAGTCGTAGCAAGTAGACACAGACTGCCCGTTTTCTCGTCGACGTGCACTGCGGACCAAGAAGGCCACCGCGAGCCTTGTCCTATCTCGGGTACTGAGCCCATGGCAGTGAGTCCCACTCGTTTCCACTCCTGGGGTAGCGGTATCGGCGGCGTTACAGAGTCCTTGCTTTTCGCACCATTGGTCGCTTTCAGGTCGCGATCAGACCACGTGAACCACCAGGCCTTGCTCTCCACTGTGTCGCCAGCATCGTGAGACCAGCACAGACCCCCAGTCTTGCGCGAATAGATTTGTAAGTAGCGACGTATTGCAGGGCCCGTGGGCCGGTGCGCACGCCCAGCCAGAGCAAAGATATACTCATCATCAAACTCGACGAATAGTCTTGAATAACCGATCGCTGGTGGCGGATCGCTCAGTCCTGCGTCTTCCGCACGGGTATCAAATACGATACGCTGGACGAGGTCGCCGGAGGGGACATCGTATGTTAGCAAATCTCCCTCTGCGGTGAGCCTGGTGGGGTGTTCCAAATGGATGCAGTGGAGGCAAGCCGGAAATCAATGAAGGTCTTGAACTTTATGCCCGAATACGGCCAGACTCACACTATCAGGTAGGGGAAATGAAAGCGAAAAGCCAGAAGGGGCTGTCCATTATTTCTCTCCGGTACAGTGGTTGTGCATTTGATGGTGCGGACGCACTGCAGCTTGCCTTGACCCACAGAGGATATCTTTGAGCCATGGGGGGCACTGCTGAGGCGCTCAAAGCGCCAGACCTCAAGTAGCAATGAGGAGACGGGCAGAAGTCAGGGCTTACATACTTGGAGGCCGGTCTGGGTTTTCTTACTGGCAGCGAGAGCACTCACAATGAAGCCGGCTCGACACGAAACGACCGCCCATCCCGAGGAAGTTTGCAGGTCGCGTGGGAGTGTCTCGCCAGCGCAGGTGCGGGAAAGTTCCGTACCGTCGCGCATACAAAGCACCCGGATATAAGCCCCCGCCGTAACTACCGCCACCTTCTCGACGTGATCAATGGCGAATGCCCAGTCGCCTGGAATTGACCCGATGGAATATCGTTTCAGCAGAGTATCAACCTGTTTCGAAGCGCCAATGGTTTTGCTTGCCTGGGGCCAAGCGCGTTCAAGCTGATAGGAGCTTCGTAGAAGCGTGCGGTAGTTCTGTACATCTTCCTTAGAGCGACCCTGCATCTCCGCGTCGGTATAGGTGCAGCCAAAGCCGCAGCGACTCTTCAGGCCCAGCGGCACTGAAGCCGGTGCGAGGAGCACCCCGGACCTCAGATCTATGCGAGCCTGTCGCCTTCTCGCCTTTTTTCGAGAGTGCGGGGCCTGGTGAACGGCTTGAGCTTCGCCGTCGAGCTTCCAGCAGGTGTCTCGCTGGAATGCAAACATCGTAGCGCTCCTTGCGAGTCGCGGAGCCTGCACATCTTCGATTGTCTGTCCATCTGATAAGTACCCGCTAGCCACGCACACGCGGCGGATGACCGTGTCAATATCGGCGACGCGGCACCACTGCCTGCACACTGCTCGGCAGCGCGTTAGCAAGATGGGATCCAGGCGGCTGAACAATAGTATCAAGATGTCCTCTGGTAGTGCCATGCGGCCGGTCGCAATTGGGCAGCGGATCAACAGTCGTAGAGAGCCCATTGCCCCGTGTAATGGCGGCGGTGGCGGTGGCGGTGACCGCCCCATCAGCTTGTCGGTCTCGGTCTTCATACGCTTCGCGGCGCGGGCGACGCAGCCGCCATTTGAAAATGTTCGCCCACCATCGCCTGAAGTAAGATTTGAACGAATACCCTTTAGGAGGCTCGTGGGCGGCGGTGCAGACCTCTGTATCTTTCTCGTACTCGGACGCGGACTTGGAAGGCGTCGAGGCTCGCGTCATGGTCATGTCGGAATTCGAGGTAATCGTCATGCTGGAGCACCGTGGCAGGTAGGAACAGTTGCGTAAAGTGTAGATGCCCCACTGAGTAAACCACATTAGGGCGGCGGCGGAAGCAGCGGCGCGTCACGTAGCCACTAGCCACCCCTCCAATTCAGACGAGACGGAAAGAGACTCGCGGTCGGTGGCGAGTGTGAGACTTGGATGCCCTCAGCGCAGGTCAAAATATCAGAATCGGCTCGTACTGATCTACTGAATATATGGACGAAATAACAAAAGCGGAGCAACCACCCCGCTGGGAAGACAGACACCGTATACTTGACGCAATCAAAGAAAATACGAAAGCGGTGAGGCGCATACACGCACTTCTCAGGAGAGGGACACGCGCACAAGCAATACGTTTAGGAAAGTTGAGAAATTAGAAATCCTCAATCTCCTCCATTTCTTCCTCGTCCGAGTCCAACTCCGAGTCCGAGGCCTCTGCGGATGCCGGTTCTCGCTCTTCGCGATCATTTGCCTTGCCTCCGACCCCGCCTGCGCCGAGGCCCGGCTCGGGCTCCTCCCCACCATCGACGTCCCCGTCCCATGCAGGGAGATCTTGCAGGAGGTCGTCTGCGTCCATCTCGAGTTCGTACTTCAGGCTTGGCGCGGGTGCTGCTGCTGGTGCTGGGACGGCGACGGGGGCGGGGGCGGAGAGAATACCGTGTATGTCGTTGGTGCTCATCTCTGGATTGGGTTTGATCTTGCTCCCCGTATCTGCGCCTGCGTCTGGCATTACCGCGTCCGATTGGGACTCGGGGAGAACAGTCTCAGAGACTGGATCCGCCGGTAGCGTGTGCACCCCATCGAGGTCTGTGTCGAGAGCGCCATCGAGATCCGGATCGGGGTCAAAGTCCTGTCCCTGCGCAGACTCATCGAGAATCGCATCCTCGAGCGTTCCGAGTGCGACGATGTCCTCCTCTACAGTACGCTCGCCTTTGCTCGACATCCGCGCATTGCTCCTGGCCTTCTTGGCTCGCAGAACTTTGGCGAGGATAGGTACGACTTCGAGGCTGAGCTCTTGCCGGCCAAAACGTCTCGTGGGCTGCAAAAGTCGACTTGACGCTGGTGGCCTTCCCGAGCTGAGTCTGTGGCCGAGGTGCGGTGAGAGCGCGTCCAGGCGCGCTTGATTCGTGCCCAGTCGGGACATTGCGTCAAACAGGAGAGGCTTCCTCATCTGAATGGTGTCCCTCCCGGACCCTTGGCGCGATGGTGAAGCTGCATTCGAGGAGCGACTATTGCCAGGTCTGCGGCTCCGAGACTGGGTCTCGGCGGAATTCGAGGGGAGATGCAGCAGCGCTGAATGGGCAGCGACCAGAAAGGAGTAGTGGTCTGAGAGCGGGCCTGTACCAGGCGTACCCCCTCCGCCCCTCCAACCCCAGGTACCGCCACCGCCAGTACCACTCCCAGCTGCTCCTACGCCGACGTGCATCTCGCCCTCGACGAAACTGAATGCCTCGGCGATGCCCTCGCATTGCTCTATGTCGGTACACATCTGCATGTAGTTGTGCTGCGCGTACAGTTGAAGAAGAGGCACCTCGATGTTGGACGATGCGAGGGACTGGACGTCAACTGCGCTCGGCGGCCGGGCCAAGTGGGCCAAGTGGGGCGGGAGGTCCCAAGGATGTTCTGCGTACGCTGCGCCAGAGGAGGGGCCCACAGCCGATGAGGACAGCATCCTTACGTCGTCTTGAGAATAAGAGGAGCCATCGAGAGGGCCACTCGCCACGCCCACTAACCGCTTGTTATACATTAGCTTTCCAAGTGCGTGGAAGAGGTCCAGATTCACCTCCCTTCCGAGGACGACGCCGAGCGAGGCAAGCAGTGCCCTCGCCTCGGCGAGCTGCTCCTCGCCCAAGGGGTCCTTGCTGCCACTGCTGCTACTCCTCCGCATCGTCTTGGACCGGGGTATATCGTCGAATTTGGTGGGATCCATGCGGTAAGCTCGATGCACCTGTTGCAGCGCATCGACGGCAGCGCGAATGTCGCCCGGTGAGTCCGCAGCAATGACGCTGAGTATGTCCAGTGGCAAGCCTGGCGCCTTCTTTGCGGATTTGCTTTTGCTCTTGGGTATGGAGGCTGCATGCGACTTGCTATTCGCCGCGTCTGCCCTCTCCAGGACGTCTTTGAGCGCCTTGGCAAGGATAGTGGGCGCGACGGGATTGAACTTAATCTCCGTCCATGAGTCCAGTCGGAATACATCCTCTCCCAGCAGCCTGCGCGGCCGCATCCAATCCGTCTCACGGCGAGCGCGGTCATCGCCTGTGATGCCATCTTCGAGAAGTCCGCCAGCGCCGGTATTAGTGTCTGATAGGATGATGCATACGGGCGTGTTGTCTGCGCCCGGGCCCAACGTCTGGTACAGATGCGTGGCGAGGAGGTCTTGGAATACTTCCAGCGTCGGCGCGTGAGAGAGATTAGGTAGATCTTCCAGTAGAATGAGTCTACGGGAGGAAGTGGAAGGCAGCGCTGGCTGAGACTGCACAGTCACCTTGGGTTGTGATGTCGTGGCCAGCGAAGATGGGCCGGCAGCGGTTGGCTGCGAGGACAATGCCAGCGCCTTGAATCGGGCAGACCGCGAGAAGAAGTCGCGGAATCGATTGGTGATACTGGTGTAGCCTGACATAGAGTGCGGCAAGAGGTGTGAGTCATAGCGAGTTACCGGGTTGGCGCTCTCGCGATGTCCACTCACCTTCTATAGGCTCTCCCGCACGAGCTACCGTCTCATTCTGCCACTCTGCAATATCAAAGTCCAGTTCCTTGGAGAGCTGCCGTATCGTCTCCGTCTTGCCCGACCCAGTCGGACCATTCAGCAAGAGAAGCCGCCGAAACCTCTTGAGGGACGTTGGGCCGTAAAATGCATCCCGCAACCAAGCCTCAACATCTTTGACTTTCCTCGGATGGACCGCCAGCTCAGCTTTGCTCCTGGGCGCATACACAGAGCTCCATAGTCCCGCGTCATACCCCTCGTCCTCTGGCTGTGCCCTGCCTTTCCCCTTGACATCAAACGCCCGCGCTGGCGCTCCGATAGGCAGAGGGGGTTCCTGTATCCGGACCTTCTTGCTCGCGTGTTGAGGGACGGGGAACGGAGTCGATGGAGTCGCAGTGGAGAAGGCGAGCTTGGGCTGGCGGGGTTGGGCAGTCGAAAGTGTGAGGGGGGCCTTGGAGGTGGACGCGCCGCTGGAGGAGGGATGTGTGGCGCTGGAGCGGGGCCGTTGTCGCTGTGGGCGGGAGGAGGACCGCGTGGATGTTACCATGGTTGTGCAGGGGGAGGGGTCATGGCATATTGATAGTGCGAGATCCGGGGCTACACAGATACGATATGATTTTGTTACAGTGAGTGATGTTGATAGGATGAGGAATGGGCTGGGGTATGATACGAGTGAGAAAAAGGAAGACAAAGGCCTTGTTCATTTTACAATGCAACACTCTTCGCTGCTTCCGTGGCTCGTGCGTCGACGCGACGCGTGCGGCTCTTTTTGCGATGCCGCGGCTCCAGGAGGCCGCTCTTGGCTGGGGTGGTCCCCAAGGTAGCACTTCTCGCCCTCTTGTTCCAATGCCTCCAAACGTCTTTCATTCGTAATGCCAAATGTACAATGTAAGGTGCAGTTTGTTCTCATCTGACTCTTCATGGGATCCACCTAGCATATCCGCAGTCCTAGTACCGCCCACACCGACCCTTTGTAATCCGTCTTTCCCTCCCGCCATTACTGCGCGAGTTGTCCCCTGCCCTCTTTGCGCAATGCCTCTCCAACAGCCTTGACGACCTCATCGTGTGCCGCCTTGTGCGCGACCACGACGCCCTTGTTGGCACTCAGCGTCCTGCCCCGACCGAAATCGAGTGGCCGTCCCGCACAGTCGCTGACTTTACCTCCGGCCTCTTCGCAGAGGAGCGCACCACTGGCGTGGTCCCAGATCTTCTCGACGTAGCTCCCGTCACCCACGGGCAGGCGGAGGTACACATCACCGTCGCCGCGTGCTACCGACGCGTACTTTGCCTGCGAGTCCATGCGCACAGGAGGCGAGGTGATACCCAGGATGCGAGCAATCTCTGCATTGGTGCCCTGCGAGGAGTGGCCTGACTCGACGGACTCGCAGAAGCTGGCATTGGCAATCGATGGGAGAGAGCGCATCTGAATGGGGGCGAACGCCGACGTGATGGGCGTGAGCGGGCGGGCAAATGCGCCGTGTCCCTTGACTGCGACGAAGAGGGAACCGTCACCCTGTACCCCGCTGCGGTCGCCCTCCTGGGGCTTGGGGTCCGAGAGCGAGTAAGGCAAGTTGGGGCAAGCCATGCATCCTAGGATGGGCTGACCGTCTTCGATGAGGGCGAGACAGATGGCGTACTGACCGCCACGCAGGAAGCCCTTGGTGCCGTCGATGGGGTCCAACGCCCAGAAGCCTGCGAGACGAAGTGAATACAAGTGGATAGACACGGCATAGATGATCAGCATTCACTCGTGCGTGCCTGATTCCGTGAAATGATAACGGTAAGCTGCCACAACTCACGTCCCTTGCTTCCTCCCTCGTAGTTTCCGCGGTCAATGGCAGCCAGGAACTTGTCCTCCTGTGTCCAGTCTTCGCTTCCCCACTTTGTTCCTCCAGGAAGAGGGTGCGACTGCCCAGCGAGCTGCGCATCATCCTTGCTCAGTGCCATCTGGACGAGCTCCTGTACCTTGCCAGCCATGACCTTGTCCTCCCTGAGAGCATCGGCCTCCTCCTCCCCGACGATGCCGTCGTTGGGAAAGTACTTGTGCAGGAGTGTGTTGACAATGGCCTGTGCAGCAAAGTCGCCGAGCGTCACGGGGCTCTTGTCGGACTTTGTGAGCGACGAGGGAATCGTGCGGAAGATGTGCGTCGTGGCAATGGCGGCGCGCAAGACCGCAGAGACGGCCACGCTGAGCTCTGGCGAGGCGGGTGGTGCGGACGACATGGTGCGGGTGTAGAAGCGGGCGTAGAAGCGGGGAGGAGGGGTAAAGACTGAGAGGCCCTTCTTGAATGGCGCGAGGCTAGGGCGGGGGAAGGCAGACGGGGGAAGAAACGAGATGGACAAAGCGAGGCGCAACAGTTTGGGCAATGTGAGCTTCTTGGGCGTCTGAAGGATCGATGGGAGCGGTTAGACGGGACAGAAGAGAAGAATGACAAGGCCCCCTCGGCCCTTGAACGGACCTGGACCCTCCACCATTGGAAGTTTCGGTGGGCCACTTGCGTCACACGGCCAACAGACCCAAGTCGCCGTCCCGCGGCTCAACCTCGCGCGATCACGTGGTTCGTCGATCTCGTGCGTGTGACGCTGGTGACTTCCGAAGTGGGGCATCTCGGCTGAGGTCTTGTTGCTTGCTTGCCCTTTGCCCTCGGCTCAAGCGCCCCCCACCTTGGGCGCCACGTTGCGCTCAGCGACACCCGGGTAAGGATCAGAGTATTTATACACGATGCTGCGCCACGTTGTTCTCCCCATTCCTTTTCCCTTTCGCCTTGAGGCCATGTTAAAGAGAGGTCTCCCGCACGGCCAGGAGCGCAGCCAGGGCCACTTCGTCAAGTCGCGTTAGTCAAACGACGCAAGTGACGATGGTGCTGCACGCCGGCAACGCCGCTGCGACGGCTCGACAATTCTACCCGGCAAGGTTGGTGGGTCGGTAGCCTCCATTGGCCGCCTTCAAAGCCCAGCCGCCCTCGGCTCACTCCCGCTTAATAAGCTGCGAAAGCCAAACGATGGCTGCCTTTGCCCACATGCACACATGTGCAAGGGTTCTCCGACGGCGAACCGTGCTTCGGCGCGGAGAGGAGTCCAGCTACAGGCCAGCTCGCCTCAAGCTGCGGGCACTTTCCCGGCGCCGCTTCGCAACCTGCCTGCAATTCCAACCGGCCCTTTCCAGCTCCCTCCTTCGATGAGGCCGCCGACAATCTAGCCACCCCATTGGAAGGAGAGACACAGCCAAACCTAGTCCCGAAGGTCCGACTCAGCAACGCCCTGCGCCATCTCCACGGCGAACCAGAGCCTGTGAGACCGACAACTCGGACAACTTAGCTAATGTTACACCACAATACCGTCCGCGGCGCTCTCCATCTCTACGCCGCGGACATACCAACATCATCCAAGCCCTAGGTCCCTGCCGCGGGGCCGCAATGGGAGTCTCGCCCGCGAGACAGTCACTACGGATGCTCTATTATAAGAACGGCTGTCTCTCGGACTACGTGTCGACCGCTGCTTCCGCATTGCAGGCCTGGACCTTGCGGTCTAAGGAAAGGAACACCGACATCTTTTGCAACCCCGCTTCCTTCCGGCACCTGTATGCTCGTCTGCCCGCAGGCGTGCTTAGCATGAAGACGTCCCTCGACTACTTCATCCGTCCATTGCCCTTCGAGGCAGCGTCCTACGTCTTCACCGCAAAGCCAAACACAATGGAGCAGGCGTTTGCACGCCTCAACGAGTACGCTCATATCCACCAGCAGACGCGCCTCGCCAAAGGAATGAGTCAAGTCCAAGACAGGAGCGCCGAGCGCAGCGACGGACGTAGGCCCCAGTTCCGGTCGGTAGACCCACCGCAGCTCAACGCGCTTCAAGTCGGCAAAGACACCCGCGCTAAGCAAGGTGCTGGTTCAACTCGCGCCCCTCCTCGCGGCCTACCTCGTGGTGCCGACGGCAAAATTGACTTCTCCAAAGTGCAATGCCGACGCTGCGACAAGTACGGGCACACCGCCGCACGCTGCGAGGCTCCCTCTCCGTCATTCAAGCCTACCCAAGCGCCGGTGGAGAACAAAGCCCTCGAGCTTGGTGCTGCGGACACCGCTCGCGCCGTCGTCCTCTCGGGCACCGTCAACCACCACCCCGTCGACCGCATCCTGGTGGACAGTGGCGCGGAAGCAAACTTTATTAGCGGCGACCTCTGCAAGTACCTCTCCTTGCCCGTCGCCCCGTCCGCTACGCTCATCCGCCGAGGACAAGCCTCCGACGTCGAGCAGGTAGTCGGACAGACTACCGTCGCGTTGCGCGTCCGCGGACAAGCATTCGACGTCCCCTGCAACGTCCTTTCTCTCGACAACAAGGACCTCATCCTTGGCACGACCTTTCTAAAAGCTACCGGTGCCACCATTAACATTCGCGACCGCTCCGTCCTCCTCCCCAATGGCCTCGACCTCGTCAACCCCTCCTCATCCGCCGCCCTCGACAGCCTCTCCTTGGCTAGCACAGAACCGTCTCATCTCGAGGCGTACATCAAAGCCAATTTCGCCGCTCTCTTCGCACCTCCCCCCTACCCGCCGTCGAGGCGCTGGGACTGCCGCATCCCCACGGGCGATGCGGCACCCATCAAGCAGCGCGACAGGCCTCGGACTCCCCTCGAGCATGCTGCAATCAAGGACTTCATTAAGGAGAACCTCGACAAGAGCCTCATTGAGCCTGCCGACGGCTCCGAATGGGCATCCCCGCTGCATCTGGTGCGCAAAAAGGACCGCTCCTACCGCCCTTGCGTCGATGTCCGCCGTCTCAACTCAGTCACGGAGAAGGATACCTACCCTTTGGCCCGCATTGACGACTGTTATAGCTTCTTGCATGGTGCAAGGTACTTTACCACCCTCGACTTAAAGGCTGGTTAATGGCAAGTGCGCCTCGCCAAGGAGGACCGCGATAAGACGACGTTCTTGAGCCGATACGGCTCCTACCGCTTCAAGGCCATGCATGCCCTTTGGCTTGTGCAATGCGCCGGCCAACTTTCAAAGCATGATGAACGGCATCCTCGCTGCATACCTCACGCGTTCTGGTATTTTTGTATCGTCGCAGGACTTTACCTCGCGGGATGGGGATGCTCAGGTTAGCTGCGGTCCTACGCTTTGACGCCATGTCTCACTGTTGTAATACCAATTCATTACTTTGCGATTTCGCCTCAGCACGCCTTTCGTAAAGCGTGACCCGGAACATTCTCCATGTGTTTGAAATCAGGGACTATCGACGTACGGCAGAGGGTACCGCTGATCACGGCGCGTTCACCGCAATGCGGGGGTCCAAGATATCGAGAATTGGCATTACAGCAAAGGGACAGAAGACAAAGATCGAAAGGTCCATCAGACGTTGCAGCCCAGGCTAATCAGACTTCTCTTTTCCACTCGTCCCGCCCGTTGCCCCTCGGCCGCGCGAAACCCGCGGGCACTACACGAGCAGCGAAGAGCTGAGCGGGAAATACAGTGGGGCGAGGAGAAGAGCGGCAAGCGAGGCGAGGCGGGGAGGGTTCTGCGTGCGGGCGCAAATGTGCAAATAAGCAATCAAGGGGCAGGGTGCGATGCACAGGGCTGAACTGCTAGGGAACAAGGCGAGGCATTGCACGGATTCGAGAAGAGCAAGCGAGCGAACGAGAGACGGGACGGAGTGAGCACCTGAAATCGATGTCAGAGCCGGATTGGAGTAGGTTGGCCCGGGGCAGCGGGCAAGGTAATGAGTGTGGTGGTTATCTTCAGATTGGGAACAGAAGGAGCGGAGAAAGTGACGGCTTCACAGCACTTGTAGAAGTCGATGGGGGGCATTGGCCCTTTGCTGCGCAAACGACCGGCGCTCGGGCGCAGGACAGGCTGCATACGAGGAGTAGCGGGCCAGGATCGAATCTTGCTCTCCTGACTGCGAGCACTGCCACCGTAGTCTATAAACAATGATCGCAACCGAGAGAGCAGACCCTGCCTGAGGAAATTTTGTGAGGAACAACACGAAAAGCCCGCTTAGTTGTGCGAAGTCAGGCTCCAGTCGGAAAGCGAGACGTTGGCTGGCGTGGCCGAGTCTGCCGCGGCGAGGTTGTCCCACTGTGGCTGCCAGAGAACCTGGATCGTGCCCGACGGGTTGTTGAGCTTGATGCTAAGTGCTGTGACGCCAGTGTTGGTCTGGTCGCCGTCCTCGTCGGGGCCGTACTCGTTGGGCTTGGTGTTGGGGTCTGTGCCGTACTCGCGGGTGGCAGGAGGACCGTCGGTGGTGAATTCACCATCAGTGGGGCTGAGGATGGTGACGATCATCGTCTGCGTCTTGTCAAGGTTGGCAACGAGCGACTCGGCACCACCCCAGGCATTGGGGTCAGTGAGTTTGGAAATGGTGAGAGTCGCCGTCTTCTTGTCGGACGAGAGGGAGACGGTGCCGTTGGTCTGAACACGCCACTCGACCGAGGTGATGGAGCTAGACGACTGGATCTCGTCCTGGACGAGCACCTGACGGCGGCCGTTGAGGAAACGGATACCTCGGACGACACCGCCTGCCGTCTGGTTGTAGCAAGAGCTCATGTCCGTCTTGAAGTAGGCAACGTCGGTCGTCGCAGGGACGTAGTCGAGCGAGGCGGACTGAGCAGCACCCGTAGATTCCATCGTGTTGATGGGGTGGCAGCTGGCAGCCTGGTTCTCGTTGTTGATGACGAGGGTGTTCTGTCCCTGAGTGGCCTTGCGGTAGTAACCCCACCTGAGTGCATCCTGGCTCTCGGAAGTAAAGTACTCCTTGGAGAGGTAGTTGCCAGAGCCGTACTCGCCAGCCCAGCGAGTGCCCAAGGCGTCAATGACAAAGTCACCGGCGTCCAGGTCACCGTGGGTCTGGTGACCAGTGGCGTTGGACGATTTGATACCAATGTACGTGCCGGTGAAGTCGGTCCAAGAGCTGCGCATGCTGGCCCAAGAGCCCAAGGTGTTGTTGAAGAACTTGTCGAGGGCGAGACCGTTCCAGTAGCCGCCAGTGACACCGGTATCGTACCAGAACATGCTGAGAGGGTCAGCAGCGTCGGCTCGGTCACGCTGATAAAGGGCGTACTGAGCAATCTTGTTGAGCTTGCCCCAAAGGAACATGCCGTTGGCATTAGTCGAGAACTTGTTGGGGCCGTTGTCACCGTAGTAGAAGAGGCCAGCCATGCCACCGACGTACATGTGGAAGTAGCCAGTCTGCTCACCAAAGTTGGTGTTGGCAGCCTGCAGGTCCTGGTCGGAGCCAGTCGCGGTGATGAGCGAGGAAAGGGCACGGGCCTGTGCGTTGCTGCCAAAGTACCAGTAGTTGGCAGTCTCGGACCAGGTACCGTCGTCGTAGGCTCCCTGCATACAGTTGTCCTTCATGTTGGGAAGAATGTCCGAGATGAGCGAGTCGGCGTAGCCAGTTGGGTCCTCGTCCCAGACGGCCAGAGCACCAAGCAGAAGACCCGAGTTGCAGACACAGTTCCAGTTGCCGTTGCCGGTCCTCCACCATCCGATCGAGCTAGCGTACTGGTTGATACCCTGGAGGAGACCCAGGTTGATAATCGACCACATAATGGCAGTCCTCTGGTCCTCGGTCCAAGCGTCGTAGAGCCAGTCGTAGCCAATAGCAAAGGCAGCGGTGAGCTCAGCAGTGTCGAGGAAGTGGGCGGGGTTCCAGGTCTGGTTGGCAGACAGGGTAGAGTCGACGGCAGTGGCGTTCCAAGGGTAGGTAGTGTCATTGCCAGCAGCGACCTTGAGCTCCGTCCAGGTTCGGTCGAGCCACTTGGTGTCGTTGGTCATCCTGTATGCGTAGGCCCAAGTCTTGACGCGGAGCTGAACCTCACGAGCGGGGTCGAGGATACCAGAGCCGTCAAAGGTGCCGTCAATGGAGTAGTTGGTGGGTGTCATGGCGTAGTAGGCCGAAGCATTGGCAAAAATGGAGGCGTTCCAGACGGTGAGGTATGCGTCCTTGGCGATCTTGGAGGGTAGGCAGTCCCACTCGTACTGAGCGGCCATGAGACGAGGGTGGCTGCGGATGCCCGTCTTGGAGAGGCCAGAGGGAGGGTTGGAGTCGGAGCAGGTAACAACCTCGTCACCGACGGCGGGAGCAGACGTGTCGGCGCTAGTGATGTAAGCTGGGTTGCCGTACAGGTCGGTTCCCTTGTAGGCAATGTCGTTCTTGCCACCAGCCTTGGCAGCGGCGGAAGCGGCAGATGCGACGGACGAGTTGATGTTGCTAGTGCGGGAAACGGCGGATGCGCCAGAGAAGCTGCTAGATGGGGAGGTGCCCGAGGAGCTGCTGCTGTCCTTGGCAGCCTTGGAGCCAAAGATGCCACCGAGGACGGCACCAGCGATGACCAAGACGGCGATGATGGCGGGGATACCATACTTGACCCACTTCGAGACACCCTTCTTAGGGGGCGCGTAGGAGTACTTGGCCTGGGCTGCTTGTGCTGTGGGCGTGGCAGTGACAGAAGGGATTTGGTCGTCGTCGGGGGTAGCGAGAGTGGATTGCATCGTGGTGGCGGCGGCGAGACAGTGAAGGCGAGGTGTACGGGTGGCGGAAGAGGGCAGAGAGTGGGTCATGTGGGCAGGGGGGTGTCAGTACGATGCTCTCGTGGCGTCGGAACTCTAGAGCCCCGATGAGCGCTTCTTCAATTCACTGTGTGTACTGACACTGACCTGGGTTCACACCAGTGCCGGGCGCGCCGGCGTACGCGGCGCCGCCAGCGCCCTCCTTGTAGTAGGCGTCGCTCTGAGGCGTCTGGTAGCCGTACTGGTTGGGGTTGGGGCTGTCCGAGTAGCCAGCGGGCTCTGCGTACTGATTATCGTAGCGCGAGGCGTTGGAGTGAATGTATGGGTCGTGGGGCTGCTGATATTGCTGGTACGACATGGTGGCGGTCGTATAGGGGGGGTGGCGCAAGGGAAGGTGGTGGTGTCTGCGAGAACGGGCGGCTGCGGCTGGCCGGCGGCGTCTAGCTGGGGGTTACTGCGCGTCGAGGTGAGCGCGACCGAATTGGGCGTGTCTCGAGGGAGGGTGGCGATCGCGATACCCTGCGGGAGGGTTTTGAGGCGCGGCTGGGAGGTGAAGAGGATGGAGGGAGAAAAAGGGGATGGAGTCGGGAGGGAGGAAAGAAAAGTGACGGGAGTTGATGGAGAAAAAGGGAAACGAGACGCCAATCAAGGATCACTCGATGGAGCGAAACGTCGGATGTTGGTGGGACGACGGACGTGAGCGACAACGAGGACGAATCGACGGACAGGCACACCACCGGACGACCTTCCTTCTGTGATGCCCCGGTATCGATCACAAGTACCATCACCGCACCGCCTGCCACGCGGGGCAGGTGAGGTGGCGGGGCAGGGCGAGGCGAGGCGGGAGAGGGGCGAATGGCGGCAGCCACTGGGCGAATGGGCAACGTCCAAGACGCATAACACACACACACGCACAAGGCTCACTCACCCACTCCAAGGACAGCAACACAGGGCACACCTCAAACAGCAGCCACTAACCTCAGCAACAAAGGGGCGCCCGGCACTGACCCAGAGGCGGCGTCCGTCAGGAGCGTTAGGGGCAGAGGGGGGGGGGGGGGCCAAACGGCAAAGGGCGGCCAGGGCAGCAAGCCGCGCAGCACCCGAAACAGCAGCACAAGGACAGCAGCAGTGGGCTTGGGTGCGCGCGCGCGCGGCGCCGGAGCTGCTGCGTTGTGTGTTTCTGTTTCTCTGCCGCGACTTGCCGTGCTGACGCGCTCTGCTGCCCCGCGCTTGCTCTGCCCTGCCACCTTGGGCAAGTCCGCTCGTCCGCTCACGCGCGCCACACGCCAAGCCGCGCAATGAACTGCGCCCACCCGCCCAAAGGAACCTGTCAATCTGTTCGTGTTGCCCAAACGAAACGAAACGAACAGCCAGCCCGCCAGCCAGTCAGCCGGCCGGCCGGCCAGCCTTGCGATGACGCTCAGAGGAAGGGCCCAAGCGTTCGCGTCATTCACCCCTCCCTCCCAATACCCTCCCAACTCAATAAGTACAAAACAATTTGTGCTGCGACCAGGCGGCCGTCGAGCCGGCTCCTCGAAGCGACTCGCCAAGGCGCCGGAATTCAGCGACGAGGCACGGGCTCCTGTGCGTCGGCACCGTCGGCAGCGATGCGGGTCCATCCCCGCTTGGAACAACCAGCTCGCTCGCAGCATCCTTCACCCCTGGCCTTTCTCGTGGTGCGACTGTCCTCGTGGTGTGACTGCGCTTTCATTTCTGCGGGTGGGAAAGGCCAGGGCGTTGCCGACGGCTGCGGAAAGTGGGGGGGAGGGTGCCGTCGAGGACGGCAAGCTGCCCTCGCCTTCGAGGGGGGTTTGCGGCTCGCGTGTGCCGATCCTCGATTGATGTGCATTCCATTGATTGGGTTTGCGACGACGTGCAGTTGGGCGAATGGAAACGCGAATGAACGAGCGGACACCCTCGATTGACTTGACCCAGAATGGAATTCATCCCTTTGCAGTGCAGCGCAGCGACTTTATGGGACGCCCTCATGCGCCGCGATGCGATCGTCAGCAACGGCAGCCCTCACCTCATCGACGGGAGTCTTCGCCCGCCCGCCCGCCCGCCCTCGTCGCGGAAATCTAGACGCCGACCCAAATTCCGTGAATTGCCTCAGCGACGGACTTCCGTCGGCGTCAAGTAAGCACTTCAGCGCGAGCGCAAGCCCACCTTCCATCGAAGCCCAATCTCTCGAGACCCATCGCAGCCGCGATCCGAGCGCACCACATGCCAGACGGGATGCCAAACCTTGAGAGAGATTTGTGGCTGCGCTTCAAAAGCGAGGATCCCGCTGGGAAAGACGCGCACGGGAACCCCGACGCTCGCGTGAGGCTGACGGGCGGCAGGTGTCACGTGACCTGACACTGAGCGACCCGGGGCCGACGAGCACCCTCCGCCCCTCGCCAATGCTGCGCCCTCCCAATTGTCCCACTTGCATCGAAGTCGACTGCAACAAAGTCAACTGCAACAAAGTCCACTCCGACAAAGTCCACTCCAACAAAATGCTCTATTCGGCTCTACCGGCCGATCGACTCTACCCTGCACCCTGGATAGTGCGATTGCAGTACGTCAAAGTGCGCGGTCAATGGATAGGACGAGGTGCCTCCAAGACGAGACTCAGAGCGAGCTACTTTGAGGTGTGATTGAGGTGCGATTGGGATACGATTGGGATGGTCATAACATCGCGGTCAGATCTCGCGTTCCAGTGACTCAGGTACCGCTTTGGAGCTTGCCATCTTATCCGGTCCCGCAGTACGCTGGGTCATCGTAGCTGCGAATCCTCATCGCGCCGCTTCAGGGACGACCTGCGTTCTGTCCGGGCCGCGAATCGTTGGCCGCGAGGCGTTGACTCTCTTCCCCACGAGCCTCTTGTATAGCCTGATGCCCAATGTCTACCAATCCTGGCCCAGCTTTTTGACGCTTTGCCGCGAGTCGGGTGAGCGGGCTGGCACCCCTACACCGCCAAGCAGCCCCCCTCGCCCGCCTCGAGTCCAGCTTACCCGACCGCCCTCGTGGGTAAACACCGCAACCCATCTTAGTTCACGTGAAAACCTACCCATTCACCCACTCGCCATCGCTGTAATCTCATCGCAGCATGTGTTCCCCCCTCGACCTTTTGGCCGACTCGTACGACGTTACCTGGCCCGTGCGTATCTCCCACCTCGCCCTGGATGCACTGGCTCTGCTCAGTCGCCCTCGCCCCACGCCGCCCCACGCCCGCACAATCGGGATTTTGGAGCCCGGCACAGGCAGGCAGGCAGGCAGGCAGCCAAGCGGACAGGGCCGCGCGTCGCCTCACGCAGGCACTGTGTGAGGGTGCAGGGTGCGCCTCCCATTCCCGGGTCGAGGGTCGAGTGGGTGAAAGGGTGGGGTCGTGTGCTGCGCTGCGATGCCGTAGGCCGGACTCCACTGGCCAACATTTTTTGTTGGAGGCGTGCAAGCATTTTCGAGCGGAGTCAGGGGGTCCGGTAATGCGGACCATTTATGCCTGGTCGTTGTGTGTGTGGCCTGGATATCGACCGATCCCAGCTACCTTTTCGACGTGACATTCAGCTCCATCGACTCCATACCCAATCCCCAACCTGCAACGCCACGCCAAGCCAACCCGCGCTAAGACGGATCTGCCGGCAGACAAACACCGAATCCGTAGAGCGCCAATCGTATACCCGCCCGCCTCACCGCCCCGTTCGGCACGCGACGAGGGTCCGACCGCAAAGGGCGCAGCAGCAAAGGACTCGACTGGTCCCTAGCGGAGATCTGAGCCCACGACACTCAACCACGCCGCCGCCGCCGACGACGACGACTGAAGGTCAGCGAGTAAGACTACTCTGCCATCCATCATAGTAGCAGCAGGAACCACTGCGCACCCATACGAGCAACAACCTCCATTTCTCTCTCACCTCGGCTACACCAACCACCGACTGACTACGTATCACCCACCAGTGTCGCCAGCATCTGTACGTCTCCGCCAGCAACCATCCTCCTCCACTCCCAACTCTACCCCAACCATGTTTCTCTTCTCCCTCCCGTTTACCCTCCTGCACCACATTATCACCTACCTCTACCCCCTCTATGCGTCCTACAAGGCCATTGCTTCCCACACCAGCACTAGCAATGGTCGCCTCGTCCGCAAGTCCCTCGTCACCGGCGAGGATACGACTGAGCTTGCTGAGCTCGAGGGCTGGCTCATGTACTGGAGCGTCGTCGGCGTCTTGAGCATTGCTGAAGGCTGGGCCGAGTGGGCGTGGAGCTGGCTGCCCTTTTACGCCGTCGTCAAAGTCGCATTCACCCTTTGGCTCGTATTGCCGCAGACCAGAGTGAGTCGAGAGGTTGCGCAAATCGACGGACATTGCCCGCCCTTTACTGACCGCCGCGGCACATTCGACCTCTCGATATCAGGGCGCAACGTACCTCTACACCAACTACCTGGGGCCCTTTTTGCAAGCACACGAAGACGACATTGATGTAGCCATCGACTCTGCCAAGCGTAAAGCCGGCGAGGCGGCGGGCAATTGGATCGCAATGGCCTGGCAGCACTTACGTGCGGCCATACTGGGCGCAGCCGTGAGTGTGGCCGTGGTCCGACTCTGTGGGAAAGTCGCCCATGCTGACTCCATTGCCAACCACCCTCCTTTCCTCCATTCTAGACCGCACCACAGGCTGGCCAAGAGGCACACCCGCCTGCAGCCGTGCCTGGACCCTCACACGCACCTCCAACCATGCACGACCCAGCTGGTGGCTCAGCCTCGCAGCTCTTCGGCATGCTCAGACAATATGGACCCCTTGCTGCAGCTGGCATCGTCAACGTCATGGACCGCGCCGCTGCCGCCGCAGCTGGTGCTGGTGCCGGTGCCAATACAAACTTGAATGCTAATCCCGAGGGCTTAAGGTCCGCAGGTGACGACTCTGACCTGTCTGCCTCTCCCGCCTCCTCAGCCGCAGCTAGACGACGGGCAGGCCTGGAACAGCAGCTCAAGGACTTCGGAGGCACCTCGTCTGCAGGCGCCAGCTCGGCAGCAGCTGGTGGTGCCGCCGCTGCAGCCGGTGCACGGCGCAGGGCTGCGTCAGGCAAGACGACCAACGGACGACTCGCACCTATCCCCGATCCATATGCGTCCAGCGCCAGCGACTTCTCCGGGGACGAAGACCCCACGCCTGCTGCCGGTAAGCGTGGACGTGCTTCGCCTCAGAACCTCGATGGAAGCTACCACCTCGTAGACGACGATGAAGACGAGCAGGCCGCCGGCGCTGTGCCTGTCAATGTCAGTCGCGGCAACGGGTGGGGAGCGTGGCTCGGTGGTCTGGCATCGCCCAAGTAGGCTCGATGTCCATCATCTCGCGGTCCTTCCCGCTCCTCAGCCGGCATACGCGCATCTTCGGACATCTTCGAGCCGCATCATCGCGCCCCCACTTCCCTTGTATCCTCATGTACCTTCCCCGCCCCGATTCTATCCCATTCTCATTCGTGATTCCCCACCTCGCCTCATGACATTGTATTACCACACCACGAGTCTGCAAGTCAAATCCTTGCGCTCGCACTTCCCCGCTCTGTTGGCCCTCTTTCCTACTCTCCCCAGCCACCTCATTCCCCCATGCCTCCGTCTTCACGTCTCCGTTTCTCGCCCCTCCCCCGAATGTAGCAACTTTGTCCGTGTATCTCTCTCTCTCTTGTACAGCCTTCAATCCGTCAGCGTAGTCCCTTTGCAATGGCAGGCAGCAGTTTCATTTCCCCGCCTCGCGTCGAAATGCGAGGGCGCCGCCGCCGCCGCCGCCGCGTCTTGGTCCGTGCGAGCGGGAAGCCAATGCGGGTGGCGGGAGTGCGGGCTCGAAAAAGAGGCTCCCCTTCTCTATCCCTTTCCGTTCAATACGTCGACATTTTCAGTCTCAGATAATACCACGTCCCTCTGCAATCTTCTCATCATTAGCATACAACGTCGTCCTCGACGGGCTGCTCGCTATCCGACGCTCTCGCTCCCTCGAGTGACGCGTCGCGTCGGAGTCCAACACTTCCCCTTCCCACGTTGCGGCGACGAGTGTCAACGTGCCCGAAGCAAGACGCCAACGATACAAATGCCGCAATGCGAGTGACTAGGACCAGCACAAGAGTTTCACTCGCTGTGCTTGGTATTCTGGTTCAATGTTGCCTGCCCTGGTCAGGCACAATATTCGTCAGAGCGGAAGCACCCGCTTCGCTCAGAGAAGCCGACGCTTCCGCGCAACAAGGAGAGCCGTCCTTTACGGAGCGGGATTGGGCACGTGAGAGGCTTGAAGCAGCGCTCACCCCAAAACTGTCAGCTGACGACAGCATACATTCACTTTTACCTTCCCGTCTGCGGCAGGTCTTGGCCTGCAGCCAGCGAGCTATCGCGCCGTTTTCCCCCCACAGCATGCTAGCTTTCAGTCAGCAAGGCCTAGCTGCTTCCGAGAAGTCGGGACTCTCATAACCGCACAATGCGGGCAGGAGCTCGAAGACGTCGACCATCATCAAAAGATTCGCGGTGAGTGCCAAGGGCCGCGCTTTTTGTGAATGTATGCGCTCCATTGCGACGCGCATGCTGAATGTATGCTCCTTTCTTCCTTGGCAGCGGCCATTGCACTCACTCGGTGCGAGCTGGCTACCGCACGACAATCTCTTCCCATGGAGTGCTCTACCCACTTCTTCGATGCCAATCCACCAGAAGAGAGGACCCTGACCTCGTGCGTCGAGGCCCTCTCCCGTTCGACGCAACACTGGTCCACGTACTCTGGCTACCTGCGCGAACTCCCCACGCTGTGTTTCTCTCTTCAGCGGTGGAAGCAAGAGGATACCGCCAAGGAAATGTATGCCAATATCACGCGGGAGAAGAAGGAGCTCCTCCGAGCCATGGTACGTGCCATGGACCACGCCGAGGAGCGTGAGGCCGCACGGGATGCAGACAGGCAGAAGCACAATGAAGAACTGGAGCTCGTGCTTGCGGAAGTGCAGAGACATTTGCACGTGAGTCTGCGGACATCCTGGCCGGAGGTAACGACGCAAGAGGCCTCTGACACTCCACAAGCTACCTATGCGACCCACTGCAGGTTCAACACGATCACGAAGCGACTCTGAGCCATCTCATGACAACGGTACACAAGGCCACGTCTGACTTGGCTGTCCGTAGCGTCGACTCCTCGCAAGCGGCTGTCCGTGAGGCTATGGACCTCAGCCTGCATCAACTCTCGCACCACGTCGCCGGCCTCTTCCATACCCACGCCCAGGAGCAGGTCTCGACACTAACGCGTCTGAGTACGCAAGTAGCCGACAGCGTCGCCGAGGTCCAAGGAGAACGCCTAGAAGCACTCTCAGCGGTGCTTCACCGTATGGAGCTCCTCGAGGGACGCCAAGTCGCACGCTGGGACCTCGAAGAGTCGCGCCGGAGAGCCGGCGGGCCCGGACGAATCTTCAGAACCATCTTGGGCTTGCCGGAGCTGGACGACTGGGGCCTACAGCTGTGGGGCGGCGCCGTACTGAGTGCCTCGCCGTTCTTGGCGCGCAGATGGATGTCCGTACTGGGAAGCGCGCCCCCGGCGCTCGTCTCGATCTCGCTGAATGCAGGGCTCGCGTTGCTACTTGCGCTGTGTAAGAGCGCGTGGCTGGCCCTCTGGATACTCCTGGTGAGTCTGTGTATGCAAGGCGCAAGGATGCTGCTCATCAATGTTTGTTGACTCTTGCGTACCATGCGTACCTCCAGACCTTCTTCCTGGTTGCGCTTCCTCGCCGGCTGCTTCGCTGTCTCTGGTCACGAACATGGTGCCACCTCACCTGGAGGCGGACTCAGCAAGCAAGCCTCCCTTATGTCCCGCATTCATGCGTGGACATTGAGGCGCCGCCGCAAGCAACAATCTCCGAGGCGCCAGTGTGGACATTTCAGCACGTATATGAAGACCTGAAGGAGGCAGCAGAAGTCGAAGCGCTGACTCCCATAGTGCGGCCCAGAGTCTTCAAGTGAGTCCTCTCGGTACGGTAACGGTACTCCAGGATTGATGCTGAGACACTTCTCCTTCTTACCTCTTTGCGCATAGGCCCGTGCAATGCCAGATTGAAGGCTCGCCGCCTCGACGGCAACCTCGCCACGGCATCCTCACCCCAAGCATGTCCTTCAATCGACTGCCCTCTCCAACTCCGGACAACAATTGGTATTCAGCTCCGAGCCTCTCTCCCGACGGGTCGCTGGGTGACTGCTGGGCTGGACCATATTCCGAGCCGTAGGCCGGCCGCGAAGCAAAGCATCTACCCCAGTGCATCGCGCCACGGCAGGATACAAGGTCGTCTGCTTTGGATAAATCAGGTGGTCACGCTCGGTACGACTTACTTCAAGATGGGAAAGCATCGCGTATAGAGAGACCTATACACTCCCTCGTAGACAATGTTCGCCTCTAATGAATAGGACCGTTCAGCAGACTTTCACTCAGCCTGACTCGGGTCAAGACAGAAATGCATTGTAGAAGGTGGGACATCCTTGAGGCTGATGCCGCCACCTGGAGTACCTACCATGACATATCACGGCGTGCAATGGTGACGCCTGATGCAACAGTGTGTAGACAAGCCGCCTAGAATGGCGTGGAAGCATGCCACAACGCGCTGGGCGCTTGTATGACCGCAAGATTTGGCAGGGAGGTCTTCTAGACCCTTCTACAGAACCTCGACGCTGCAAAGCGACGCTACAGGCAAGTGGGGCACCTGTATATAAGGCTCGCTTCACAGGCAATGCACAAGACGACGTCCTACTGTATCATTGCTTCCCCACACTCCTCTGGTGCTTCTGGCGCCGCCAACTCTCTCTCACAGAGTCTCAAGGGACACCAGACCATGGCGCCGCTTCGCAGAGAGCAGCTGCTGCGTGCAGAGCGCAGGCAGCTTGCTCTCAAGCGTGAGGAAAGGCTTGCTGCGGCGCTGTCTGTCCTTGAATCACCCTCCAATGGCGATGGCATCAATGCAGTTGCCAGGCGCTTCAAAGTATCACCAAGTACCCTCTCAAGACGCTATAGGGGCATCACCAAGGCACCAAACGAGGCTCATTCTGACCTCCAGAGGCTCAACAGCGCCCAAGAAGCTCAACTGAAGGCGCACTGTCTCTTGCTTGCCCGTCGCTTTCGTCCCTGGGCAAGGCAGGACCTCATGCTTGCTGCCAATCGCTTGATAAGGGCAGGAGACCCTCAAGCAGCTGACGTTGGCTACCAATGGGTCCGTCGCTACCTTCTGAGGCATCCAGAGCTCAAGTCCGTCCGCTCATCGCGAGGAAGCGCTGCCGAAGCGCAGGCACTCACAATCGAGAGAGCTGAGAGTCACTTTGAGGCTTTAAACGACTGTATCCGCCACTACAATGTCCCCTTCAATCAGATCTACAACCTCGGCGAGACTGGCTTCCGCCTCAATGAGCAGGGTGCAATCCGCGTCATCACTGATGCAGAGGCCAACCCTCGAGGCAAGCAGGCGCAGATGGCGCGACATGCAAATGTCACGGCAGTCGAAGTCATCTGTAACGACGACGCCCTCTCCCAATGCCTGCACACCTCATACTGCCCAAGAAACACTCAAGCGCAAACACAATCCTCAAAGAAGCGACGTACAGCGGCCTCAAGTTCTGCCAGACCGCGAGCGGCTACCAGGACAAGGAGACACTCTTTGCTTGGCTGGAGAACTTCGACGAGGCGACAAAGACCAGCAGCTGGCGACTGCTTATTGCAGATGGACTGGCAGCACACACAACGCCGCTGTTTGAGCACCTTGCTCAGCAGAAGAGGATTGCGATCTTTGTCCTGCCGCCAAACACAACCAGTTGGCTTCAACCACTTGACGTGGGGGGTTTCAAGGACCTTAAGCGCGTCTACAAGCAGCTTCTGCGAGAGTTACAGAGGGGCGGGGCCCTCAAGTGCCCTCTACACACCTTTGTAGCTCAGTACCCATCGATCAGGGCGACAGCATTCACTTCAGACAAGGTCATGGGCGCTTGTCGTGCCTGCGGCATTGGCAACCGCTCCCTTGATCGTCAGTATGTCCTAGGGCGAGTGCGACGAGCTCTGGGTGCTACAGCGGCTCCAGAGCAACCCACTACCCCTCCTGCACGCCCTGTGCCGCTTCCAGATCCAATCTACACGCCGCAGTCGCCTGCTGAGGCCACAGCACTTGTTCGACGTCTTGCAAGCCCTGACAACACTGCCCGGGAGCGAGTCAGACTGGTTCGCGCCTTGGAGAAGGGTCACAGGGGCCTACAGACTCAGCTCGAGCTCCAATACATGCAGGAGGAACAGCACCAGGCAGCCCTGGAAAGCGCCGGTCTTCGCAGCAGGCCGCAGCGTCGATTGACCCTGCCACAAGGGTCGGTCTGGCACAGCGCTGACGAGATCCAGGCGCGCTTGAGGCAGACACAAGAGGTTCAACAGGCTGTGGATGTGCTAGAAGCGTCTCCAGGTGCAGAGGAGGCGTCAGAAGCGCTGGATTCCGATGCTGACGATGAGCAGGTGCTGAACAGTCTGCTTGCGCCGAGGGCGCCGCAGCGACGCTCTACAAGGGTCAGGAGATTGACTCGAAGGGCCAGGGAGGTGCTACAGGGGTGGGACAGTGACCTGACGTCGCTTTCAGACTGATATTGATGCTGTGTTGTGTGGTTTCTCGATAGGAATGCCATTCCGACTTGGCTACACGCTGTTGCACGACCCGTCACCGTTTCACACCGTGATACGTCATGGTATCGGACAGGGCGATACCTACTCGCCAGCGTACAACGTACAAGCGGGAAATGAGCCCCCCAACGGGAAGATAAGCTGTGCATATATTGTATGGCAAATGGGTCGCCTATGGGCCACTGAGGAGCACGAGTGATTTCCACACTTACAACGTCCCTGCATCTGGCTGCTCCTCGCCTTACTTGTCTGGTTCCTCGAGGCCGCCCTACTCTTTGCAGTGGGGACACTCGTGAGACCAGAACGTGTCCGTCGGCGGTCTCCACTGCTCAGAGTGGTCGAAGATGTTGTTGCTTCCGGGCAGACACAGTGCGAAGAAGGCCAAGAAGGGTGGAGCTAAGAGCGGAAGCCCGTTCAAGAACAGTCGGGCTCTTCCCTCGGTTCCGATTGGAACGCCCCATTCTGCAAAGCGCGGCCAACGGTAAAGGGTAGCGAGCTGTCCGAGGATGAAGGCGACGAATACTGCTCGTGCGATCCAGGACTTGCGAAAGGGATGGACTGGGGTGGTTTCTGCGGCTTGCCGAAGGCTGACGGCGCCGACGGGGTGACCGGCTTCGATGTTCTTGCTACTTTGATGGTCCTCGTCGTCTTTCCAGCCCTCTTCGACGGTCGTCGTCGGAAGGAGCTCCATAGCCTCAGCCGAAGCCGCAGGACAACCCGCTGGCGGCCTTTCTCTTGGCGCGCAGCCTCGACTCTGCTTCGTCAAAGCGGTAGAGGAATGCGAAGAAGGGGATTGTTAGCACGATAATGATGGCATTCAGCCAGGAGCCAAGCATCAGGCACATTGTGTTGAATGAGCCGTAGTAGGGCAGACAATCTTGCGGCTCCACCATGGGCCCAAGCACCATCAGGTAGAACGGAAGAGACGGAAGAGACGGAAACCAGAGCCACGAACATGACATAGTGTCCCATAGGGACACCCACGACACACCCTCCCCTTCGGATACCAACGGTATATCTCCGAGACAGTAAGGAGATATTATGATGGAGAGGTGATACCGCTGGGCCTGAAGCATAGCGACCGCAAGGATGATGCAATGTATGACCAAGGCCTTGAAGTCAGGTATGAAGGACGTTTCGAGGGGTTGCAAGGTCCAAAAAGTGCTTGGCATAGGCAGAAGCCACCAGGCCAGACACAAAGAAGCCGCAAGGCTGGCCAATCGCTGCGTAGTGCTGAATTCGCGAAGATGAGTGGAGACGCTTGTTGGATAACCGCTCTTGTTGCGATATATCAGAATGTCCTGCTGACTCTTGAGGTCCTCCGTGAAGTGGTTCGCTTCCTTGAGGAAGATGTAGATCCAAGCGCCGAGGCATAGGGTGGGAATCAGGTGAAGTGCATGCCCGATGATTGTTCCTACGAATGAGAGCGTAACCAGCTTCAGGATGTACCAAGTCCCTTCCAAAACGACGTAAAGAACGAGGGAGAAAATGGAGATAGGGACCAGGCAGACGATCATGACAGCAGCAAAGGACGCGAGGAACGCGAGCCCCGGGGGTAATCTGTCGTACAGTCGCGCCATCGCGCCATCGAAAGCAGAGGCGAAGCGTCGAAAAGCTTTGGCTTTGGCGCTGCCTTCCGAATTGTCTTGAGTGGCCCCAGTAACTCCATCGCTTGAACAGGTCGTCGCCTCGACTGTTGCGCCACTCGTCGCCTCGACTGTTACGTCCCTCGTCGCCTCGTTTCCTGTGCGCCACGTGCTGGTGGCTTCTGCGCTGCCCATCATCTCATATATTCTGCTGCGCATTTCCTCGTCTATCGCACCGGTCTCCCATGCTTCGTCCTGCCCACTGCTCGTGGGGCTAACGTCGGCAGTGCGAGTGGCCTCGTTGCTTGTGCGGCTCCCCGTGGTCTCCCTTGCCTGCCTCGCCGCTTCTCGGGCGTCGTAGATCTGGAGCACCCTCCGCAGTACGGCGCTTTTCCTGCACGCCGCAGGGATAAAAGCAGAGACTACGAGCTGCGCTACGACGGGGGATAGGCCCATCAGAATCGATAAAGGTGACATGTTGTGGTGTGGGTGTGCGTGTCAAAGGGAGTACGATGGGGATTTCTCGGGTGGGACAGTTGGAAAGAAGGATTGAAAGAGAACGACGGCAATCAGCTGGCTTTAGCGTGGACACCCGACGGAAGCTTTCATCGCCTCGCGCTACGGTAACGGCAGTATACGTGGATGAGGTCAGCAGAGGCGAGACAGTCTCGCGCGTTTGTTGCTCCCGTCCGGAAGCAAACGTATCGTCATTGTCTTGATTCGTGTCACGAAAGAACTCTATATTCGAGGCTACCTCTGTTCTGCGCGCTCGGACCTGCCGAGCACCCACGACCTCAACGCTTGCACTTGACGACCTTCTTGTGCTTCGACTTGCCCTCGCCCCCCGACGTGCTACAAGACTGGCAATACTGCGCATCCTCGATAGTCCCATTCCTGGGGACGAAAGCGCAGGAGCAGCCGTACCGCTGGGAGCACTGGGGCCCGCCTTCGCTGTGGCAGACACCAGCTTTGCAATTGTCTAGCGGTGGTGGAGTGGCCGTGATGCGGGGGAAAGAGAGCTCATTCAGCGGAGATCCGCCGACGAGAAAGGCCGAATGGTCGAATCGACTTACCGCATGTCTGACACTCGCCGTCAAGGGAGAGGTCCTCGCAGAGCATGCAGGTGCCTACATCGAGCTTGTGCGTGCGTGCTGCGATCGGGTGGGCATAGCATGTGAGTAAAGAGTCCCACAAATTGCAGGTCAGACGGTAGAGCCGATCTCACCTGCGATGTGGCCCAATAGGGCGAAAAGGACGGTCAAGCCAAAAAGCCCGGGCCAGATGCCGCGGGCGGTGGTTGTACGCATGGTGAAGCGAGAGAGTTGAATGTATGCTTGCTTTGAACGTATGCTGGTTGGTGGAATACTGCAGAAAGACTTGTGCGTGATGTCGATGGTGTGAGGATGGTGTGATGATTAGAAAGGGAAGCCGTGACCGATTCATGACGGATCAGGTCGTGGCGGCGACTTTTGCCGGCGACCGTCATCGAAGACCACCCGTACCATATCGCCTTCGCCCATCTGTGCCTCTATGGCTTTGCCTGCAGCAAGGAGCGCAACCGCTCGCGGGGCATCCCCTTCGGCTAGGCCGGTTGCGGCAGCAAGAGAAGCATCTCTCACAGTAATATGTCTCTGTTGCTTTCATTCGTGAGGACGGGTGGCGCCTGAAGCGAACGAGGTGGATGATGGTGATGAACAATCCGGCGGCACACGAAACCTCAGCAGCAATGATTTGTCGGCGAAGGTTGCTCTGGCGAGTAGCTGGCCGCAGCAATCGAGGAGCGCGGGCTGAACGAGACGACGCGACGCGAGGCTCTGGGTAGGGTTGCTACAGCAAAGGTTGGCCTTGTAATTGGGACGAACCACGGCCATGAAGCAAAGGCTGAAGTTTCGTCGTGGCGGTTGGTGCAAGATGCGGCTACTGGACTTCTCATTGAGTCCGTGTGTCTTGCACTTCATATATGGGTGTGCCTGAGCGAAAGACGAGCCTTGCGGTCAAGCTGCGAAGGGGAGTACTTGCGTGGGTGAGAGAGGGGTGAGTGTATGCTCGCTGGGGCCTGCTACGAGGGCATGGCAAGCAGCGGTCAGTGGGTAGAGCCCCATCTGGCTGAGAGACTGCAGCTTTTGGAAGGATAGCGGCTTTGCAAAAGACGGCGGTGGGTCCATACCGGCCTAGGAGAGTCTCAACCGGTTTACTTTTACCCCTCCCTGACTCCTGCGCGGAGGCAGGGCAACTTGCTCATCAGCATTGACTCTACGGCACGCGCCGTTGGGAGGTTGCGTGTGCACCACCTGCAAGGACAAAGCCTTGGTATGGGCTAGAATGCACCCTAAGCTCTCAAATGGGACCTCTTCGGTATCGTTGTCATGGCAAAGGAGAATGGGCGAGTACGAAAGGAAAGGAGCGCAGGCAACAGGCAACGCCTGCTTGGTTTCGGTGGTGGAGGCAGTCACGTGACTGTGCCTGCAACGTAGGCTGGAATGCGAATCGCACGGGGCAGTGCAAGTGCAAGGCAGGAGAGGCGCAGGCAGAGGCGCGTGGCCCGCACGCGTATGCAAGGCGGGCCCGCCCACAGCCACAGCCAGGCGTCGCCCAAAATGTAATCAGGACGACGTGGTGGGGTGGGTGGGGGAATAGGAGGCCAGGAGTAGGAAATGGGATGATGGGGAAGAAGGATCAATTGCCAGAAGACGGATACTTTGCTAGATTGGTTGTCACGCACACACAACTCGCATCCCACGCGCAACTTGCCACTACCTCTTTTCCCCAGACTCGCCTCGCAACGATCCATCCACGCTTCCATCACGCCTTGCGACCCCCACTCCACCCGCCCACTCCACCCACGATGCAGGCCGCAGACTTGGAAGCCATTATTCGCGAAAAGGTCCAGGACGTCAAGACACTCCTGGTCAGCGACGTCTCTGGCGGGTGCGGACAGGCATTTGACGTCATCATCGTCAGCCCAGTGTTCCAAGGGTGAGAACGCGCTCTAGTCTGGCGGGTCAGAGGAGGTGGAGCAGTAGTTGCGGCAAATGCCATGGCGGCAGGCTTTGTCCACTCTGGCTTTTTCTCTCCATTGCACTGACTGACGAAACCATTTCACTCTGGCCATCTATATCAACAGCCTGCCCACATTGAAGCGGCACAGAATGGGTGAGTCCACGCAATGGCGAGCATCGTACAGAATCTCTCTTCTTCCCTACCCGATCGATGCCGTGATGACTTCGATCTGACCCCACGCTGTATGCCGCCCACTTTCAACACCCGCCAGTGAATGACCTTCTCAAGGATCAAATCGCCCAGCTGCACGCCTTTTCCCAAAAGACGTATACGCCTGCCGTGAGTTGAGCCGCGCCGCCTGCCGCGCTGCCATGCCGCTCTTGCACAGCCACTGACTGCAGTCGCATGGGCCGCCCCTCTTTGCCAACGAATGACCCCCCACCCCGCCCCACCCCACCACTGCCCCTCTCACCACAGCAATACGAGGCTCTCTCAGGACAGACTGTCGCCGCAGCCTCAGCATCGACGACTCCAGCAGCACCAGCAGCAGCACCAGCAGCCGCCTCAGCATCTACGGCATCAGCAGCCACGACGGCTACCTCGCCTGCCCCTGCCACACCCGCAACCCCTTCATCGTCGCTCATGCCCTCTACTCCTCCGCCCAAGACGCAGTCGTCTGCGAGTGCCTCTCACCAGCGGTCGACGTCCAACGTCTCCATTCCCGAGCTCACTCTCACCACCGATGACGAGACGCTCTCCGGCCGGTCGGCCCACGGTGCGCCCCGCCCTCTGACCCCTAGCGCGCAGCCTGGCGGATCGACGTCGACGAGCTTCCAGTTCCCCGACATGCAGATTCACTCCTCTCCTCAGAGCCCTGGCCCCTCCATCTCACGTCTGCACCACAGCAAGGTGACGTCCGTCGAGTTCTGGGAAGGTCTGCGCTCCTACCTCGAGTCGCAGCTCATCACTCAGAGCTCGCCGAGCGTGGGCGCAGACTCGAACAATCCGCTGGCCAGCCCCGGTCCGGGCAACAGCAACAACAACAAGGTCAAGGGAGAGGCGGAGCTGATTCGACTGTGGGAGGACTTCTTCCAGAGCCAAAAGCCTTATCTTAGTGCCAGTGACGTAGCCAAGGGTGAGTACGACTTCGGCCGCATATATGCCCTCTCAGCAGCTGACACATATACGCCCGCTCCGTAAACGCCCTTGTTCCTGTCCGACAGTGCGAGACGAGACTGGCATGTACGGGATGAACTGAGCGAGCGTGCTTGGTGGCAGGACGTGGTGGCGTATAGACGCGTAGACTCGAGCCCATCGGTGGCGTGGTCGGTTGGGGATTGGCGGTGATGGTGACTGAGGATGTTAGGGTTTATTCCGCTATGTACCAGAGCAACGGCGCGTGATCCGAACAGAAGCGAACGATTCCAAATATTGGGCATTGCCTTGGTTGTGAAACATTGAGACTTTAATGGGAATCTCATCGCTCATCACTCGTCGCTCGTCGCTCGTCGCAGTGCCTCTTGTTTGTGTGGTCTTGTATGCAATGAGACCCAGCGGGCGGACTTTGCTGCGCCGCGACTGAGACCGCCCAGTCTACTCCCCGCAATGACCAAGGCGGCAGGTGGTTGCACAGCAAGCTGGCCTCGTCGTCTATTGTACCTGTGATTTTCTTTCATGGCTCGAATGAATGGATGGGCACCCGCCACTCACTGCACGCGAGACCAACACCCAACACGCGCCGCCGCCGCACGCGCGCCCAGCCAAGTCAGGCCCAGCCAAGCATAAGGCGCGTTGGACAGGCAAACTTCTACTGACGCGCCCAAAGGAACATGTCGATCCAGAAAGGATGAACAAGCCGCCAAGTAGCCACCGCACCAAACCCACCGCGGGATTCGCTCTCAGCTGCTGAGGTTCCTCTGAGATGCCACGATTCATCAAGCCGGCCTCGGCCTCGGCCTCGATCGCTTCCTCGCCTCGCCGCCCACTGCTGACTGGGCCCGCCCATGCCCCGCTCGTATAAAGGTCGACGAGGCTGTCTTTGCAATACGACTGACCCTTTTTGTCCCCTCGTCTCCACTCCCAGTTACCCTTTCGGCGCTTAGGTCGTCGTCAGCAGCATTACCCTTCTTGTTCACCACCTTCTTTGCATCGTTTACCGCTTACCACTTCATCTTCACTTCAACGCCTCTGGCAGGCTTGACTCGATTTCGCACCCACTTCGCACGCGCATATATTCTTTACACGCCGCCTCTCCCCGCAGTACTATTCCAGCATGACTACCATCATCGACCGCTCTCTCCCCGTCCCTACCGCCGATGCCGCCTCGGTCAAGCGCACCCCTCCTCGTGCGCGAGCATTGCTTCTTCAAGCACGCCGCCCCACTGCCACGACACCACCCAACTCACGCAGCCCTTCGCGCATCATTTCCGGCGCGGGTGGCGGACCGCTGGGACCATATGGCTCTCGGAGCGAAGGAAGGAGGAGAGCTACTTCTCAATCGCAGGCCGAGCAGCAGCAGCACTCGCCCACGCTCGCTGCCTCGCACCTTACCGTGCCCTCTCTCAGCTACGATGGCGAGGCAGAGCTCATTGCTCAGTACGACCAGTCCAGCCCCTTGAGCTGGTCCCTCTTCTCTCCCAATGCATCGGCGGCGGGAGAGGACCCCCTCGACGACTGCGAGCCCGATGAAAAGGTTCACATGCGGTCCAAGTCTACCAGCTACCTCTTCCCGCTCCCACCAGGTGGTCTCTCCCTGCCCCTACCACTCGAAGAAGCCAAAGCATCTCCTTGTCCGCTACAGTACGACCCTCAGCGCTTCTCGGGCCTCGGCATGGATGGCATCGTCTCGCTAACGGGCAGCCACTGCAATAGCCCTCCTTGGGAGGCAGGCGGCAGTGAGAGCGAGGGCGACGCTGCATCTGCTTACTCGAATGCGCGCTGCCCCTCGTCGCTCGGCCTCGACCATTACGAGTCCGACGGCGGCCTCACTGGCTCGCAGGGATGGTCGCCCTCTACCTGTGCTGACTCAAGGTGCCCCTCGCCTGTGCCAGACTTTGACGACCAGGACTTTGTCGGCCACGAGTACAACGACGGACAGCAAAGTGATGACGAGGCAGACGTCACCGTCGACGCTTCTTGGACAAAACCTCTCTCCATTCGCAAGGTTAGCGGTGTCCAGTCAAGGTCCGTCTCCTCCCAGACACACCACGTCAAAGACGTCTCCGTCGACGACGGCGACGACGAGGTCAAGCTCGCCAGGTTGCAGTCGAGTCTCTCTCTCCTTGCCTTTGATGACGGCGAGGACGAGTACGGACAAGACGAAGAGTACACACGGGCAGCCACTCCCTCCCAGCCCTCGCCCTCTGACCACGACTACGAAGCCACGCCCGCACATAGGACGCCCATGGACCTCCGCCTCTTCTACTCGCCCGAGCATGGCGCTCCTTCCCTGGCGGAGCAGCTCGCCTTTGCCTGTGGTAATGGCTACAAGTACGAAGTACCCGAGGGAACACTCCCCTACGACAGCGCAGCAGAGTACCTCCCCGAGTGGCTGCGTCGTGCGCAGGCTGAGGCTGAAGCACAAGGGGATGCTCAGTCGGATGAGGATGGAGCCCACAGCCCGCAGGCTAGCGATGGGACGTGCTTCTCCCTTGACCCAATGTCGGGTATTCGTCCCGAGAGGGGAGATAGCTGGAGCGAGTCGCATGGGACGAGCATGTATGCCGTCGGGCAGCGTAACGAGCCTCAAACCACGAGCATGTATGCCGTCGAGCAGCAGCAGCCTCGCGAGGAGGCTTGCGGCGATGTAGTCGCCACCGCACGCAGCAGGTATGGCCAGGGTCACCGACATACCCGCTCGACGGTGTCGGCCGTGTCATCGCTGGGCCCCACGTCGCCCATTCTCACAGGCGTATTTTCTGCTTCGGCGGCCAATTGGAGTCTCTACCACCCGTCCGAGTCGACTGCAACGGGGTTCAGCAGCAACAGCCTCTTTGATGGCTCGTCTCACCACCAGCACACTGACTCGGTATCGACGTGCGCTACGAGCGTCGAAACGCACGGCAGCCTGCATCTCAAGGACATTGACGTCAACGGCCTGTTCAAGCGGGCGCTCCACGGCCAAGACGATGCGAGTGCAGGCGAAGAGGCAGTTGCACAGATCCACGAGGGCGAGGTACGAGGCTGCCACTCGGACGTGTCGATTTCTACGGCCTCGTCGCAAGAGTTTCCCATCCGCCACGCGCGTGAGGCCAGCGCCGACCACGCCCATGATCGCTCTCCCGGAGTGGATGCTCTGCGCGAGTTCAGCTACGTTACCATGCTCGACGACGACGAGGAGAGCGGAGCCCAGGAGGGCGCCGTAAGCCAGTCCGAGACCACCACGTCCGCAACCGCACCTGCGCCTGCCGTCACTGCCTTTAGCCCACCTCTGACCACACCCGAGGTGGAAAGGGAGATGATGCTCCACGGCGCAGCCGGTACGATGCTATCCCCGCTAGCCAACTTCCCGTCTCCGCCCTCGCATCAGGCACGCGCAAACTGGACGTCCCTGGAAGGCGCCCACCCTTTTGCGCTCTCATTTGCTGCTGCGTCCTCGCGCCTTGCTGCACGAGAGGGTCAGATTTCGTCGGTCTCGATGGGCAACCTGAGGGAGCACGCCCATTCCCAGTCCGCTTCGGAGTCGGTTGCTCCATCAGCCGAGCCTACCTCGCAGACTCCGACGGCGGCAATCCCCACCTCGACTTCGGTATCTTCTGTCCTTGCCCGCGGGCGTCCCGTCAGGGGACATGGCTCGTCGTCTTTCATGGCGCCCGGCAGCGAGACGGTCCACATTGTGCGCTCTCGTGGCGCTCGCACCAACCCCCTGGCACCTGCCTCGGGGTCTGCCCCCGCTGCGCCCTCCTCGGCACCAGTTCAGGAGCCAGGCAAAGAGGCGAAGCAAGAGCCGCGTATCCCCAAGCGGTCGTCTTCCCTCGGGCGGTTGCGCGACGCTGCAGCTGCGTCAGAAGAGGACGGAGAGGACAACGCCGCGCATACCACTCAGCCCCAGGCAGCTGCCGCTGATATGGAAGGACGTCCCCGCACAGATAGCAAGTCGTCAGCCGTCGATGAGTTTGTCTCGTCTGTGCAAGAGCGTCGCCTCTCCGAGGCGAAGACTACCTTTCCCGCGACGCTCGTCCCTGGGCACCGCGCTTCCTTCCAGCGTACGCGCACGGGCAGCTCCGCGAGCATTACCGCCGTAGGCGCCAATGTTGGCGTGGGTCTTCCACAGCAGCCCCTGCCCAAGCCTGCCGCGCAGCAGGTGCAGGTGCAGGAGCAGCAGAACCGCGTTCGCTACGTCTCGTGCTCCTCTACGGTCCGTGGCGGCGCGTCGCGATGGGGCGATAAGTCCTCGCACGGCAGCGTCAACCGCTCCGCCATCGACCTCGCTGCGGGCTCGCGTCCGCGTACACTGAGTACTGAGGCGGCGCGTGCGCTCAAGGCCGAGAAGGAGGCGCGGGGGCTGAGGGCCGCGCTGGGCCTGGGGCACCTGAGGAGCAAGGGTGCGAACGCGAGCGCGAGCAGTAGTAGCAGTACGATTGCGAGTGCGCCCGTTCCGACTGCTGCCCCCGCACGACGGACGGTCCTCCCAGGCTCGCAGAGTATGGTCCAGCTCACTGGCACTGGCACCGGCAGTGCGCCTCCACCCCCCATGAAGCAGACCCGTCCGGACGCCACCGCTGTCCCCACCATGGGCAAGTCCCACCATCTCCCCACGCTATTCATTGCGCGCACAAACTCCCAGCGCAAGCGCGGGGATACGGGTCTCCCGCAGGGTGACAAGGCTATGCGGTGGGCGCATGCGCGGGCGATCTCTGCTGCCCGGACGCAAGCGGGCTCGTCGACGGGCTCGTACAGCCGTATGGAGGCGCAAGCGCAAGCTCAGAGTGATGAAAGAGAGGGCGTGATTTGCCCGCCGAGTGGGTGTGTACTCGTCGTGGAGGAGAGGGTAGAGGTCGTTGAGTCTCGCTAGGTTAGGTGCCAGGCGAGTGCGATGGGAGAGCGAGCATGTTATTATTATTCACATTCTATTACGTTCACGAGTCAGGTCAATACACGTGATTTGACTGTGTCCGCTCGACGCCGACGCGAGTGAAAGAGGTAGACGAGCCTCACGTGAGAGGAGGTGGGGTACTGAATGAAGCCCAAGTGCCACGCTGCGCCCGCTCAGATGCCACTATCCTGGCACTTGCTTCCCTTGTTACAAACAGCGCTATGCGTGCACTGACAATCGAGCCCAACAAAGGTCCCAATCGCCTTGGGCTCCCAGTACGACACCGTCATATTCGTCTTGACCGCCTCGCCGTTACCGCACAACCTCCAGAAATGCGCCTTGCCCTCCCAGTCTACATCCATCATCACACCAGGACTTCTACGGGGGAGGGCCGGGCCCGTGGGCGTGCCCCTGCGCAGGACTTCCCCGTGCGCGGCAGCCGCACCCGCAGCGCCAGTAGGGAGTGCCCCACGCCTATGCGCCTGCGTCTGCGTCTTATCCTTATCCTGCTTTGGCGCAGGTCGAGTAACCCAGTAGAACTTGTCCCCGCCCGTGAACTTCTCCAGTATGGGATTCATCAGTTCATCTTGCTCTGTGAAGTTCCCGGGGCCGGTCTTGTCGTAGTTGAGGTTGCCGGAGAGGGTTACGGTGCAGTCGCAGTTGCGGCAGGATTTTTGGGATTTGCTGTGGGCTGTGGAGATGAGGAGGGCGGCTGCTAGGAGGAGGGTGGGGAGCAGGGAGAGGGTGAGGTGGCGCAGGTTGAGGCGGAGGGCAGGCATTTTCGGCGTGGCGTTGAAGGGGTGGGAGCAATGGGGGCGGGGACTGGAGGGCAGGAGCGAGGAGGTACTTATGGGTCAGCTGGGATGTATGTTTGCGCGGGGGGTGGGGGGAGGAGCACGTCTCGCAGAACTCACCTCTGATTGGGGCTCGGACTGGGACTGGGTATGAACGGAACGAACACGGTGAGGGAAAGCCATTCATGTTACCAGAAGGAGTCCCTCGACTCAGGTTTATATACCCAACATCCCCCCCCCCACGACGACGCTCAGGCTATCGTCGAGCATCGCGAAACGAAAATATCCCCAGCCCTACCTCGGTGCCCGCCACGTGTCTTGACTGGTTCCTGGACCCTACCTACCTGAGCTCCAGGGTAGCCCAAGCTCTAACTGCCGGTGGGCGCTATTAATCAACAAAGCGGGAAATAGCCTTCGGCGCGGCATGAACGGGGAATCGTACAGTAAGTGCGTGCATTGCTGTCTTGGAATTTTGCTTGCGCAGGCGGGCAGAGGCAGAGGCGCAGCTGAGAGAGACCAAACGGCGTACTTCCGAGGGAGCGTGAGCGTATTTCCCGCACTTGCTTTGCTACCTCCCCTCCGTCCGGAAATTGCACTTCCACTTGCACATGCCGCCGGATGCACAGAGAGCGTGGCGCCCACGCGGGCGCAATAGCCAGGAACGCCCGACTGGACTCGACCGGACTGGGCGCCAGCAGAGCAGTCAATACCGGGGACCTAAGTAAGTAAGTGCTTGCGTACCCATATCCCTTACGGGCCGCGCGGACGCCGCTGGGTGGCACTCACTCGATGTGAGTGGAAGCAATTTCTGCGGATACCGCAAGCATCGAGGCAAGGATAGGGCGCATATTTGCACAGGCACATTTTTCTGGAAGAACAGTCGGCGAGGTCGAGGGAGACCGACGCCGACGCCGACGCCGAGGGGTAGCTTTCTCTCGCCGCAGCCGCAGCCGCAGCCGTAGCCCCTGACGCCCACGCCCACGCCCACGCCCACGCCCACGCCCACGCCCACGCCCACGCCACTAGACTTGGCAGCGCCGCCATCCGCAGCGCCCGCCTGAATAGGTATGTCATTGTGGCGTTTCCTCCTTTGCAGGCGGAGTAAGTGCACGGGTACCGCTCGTCATCTGCTTGTAATGGTTGGTATTCCGAGTGCGCTATGGTATTGCATGGCACTTGGCTGTATGTGCGGTTTCGCGGGCATGAATGCGATTTGCCCATACTACTGCTCCTTGTCGTCGTTCGTTGGGGCAAAATTCTTTGGTAACCGGTGAGTGTGAGTGCGAGTATGAGTAGAACAAACTTCACTTGCAGGACCAGCTGGCCCTTGCTAGTGGTGAGCCTACCTCGAGGACTCAATAAACCCCCTGATCGAATGCAATGTATGCGCTTCTCGTTCTCTCACATCGCACCTCCTCGCCTCCGCAAGCAAGGTGTTGCTGCCCCGCTCGCGAGCAAAAGAAAGCGGCCTCCTGGCCAAGCGGCAATTACCGTACCTACGCCTACTTACGGTGCTGGCATTGCTTTCTACGGCGTACGGCGTATCGCGTGGCTTGCTTGCGGCTCAATGCCGAAGCGGAAGTGGGGGATAGGGAACGCAGAAGGTTGCCATGGGACGTTGCGTCATTACTACGGTGTACCTGTGTGACATGACGCTCACACTTCTTGGACTTGATGACTGCGAAAGCTTTGCACAGTACTACTTTCTTGAAGTTGATGCTGCGAGAACTAGTACAATACAGTAAGTACCTACACCCCTCGCTGCCGCTTGGCACGCGAGCGTGCCAGACACGGAGTCCGAGGATAGGAGTTACCGGCGGTGTCCGACGCCTAGTGGTGTATGTTAGTACTTCAAATTGCGACATTACCTACTTTCGGCTCCGTTTAGCATCAGAGGGAAAGAAGACTCCTGGTACCGAAAAATTCCCGATGGGACCGCGCTGTGCTGCCGGTAAGCACGCCCACTGGCGGCAATCTTGCTCTTCGCTCCCGGCTGGCTCCTGGTACAACTCGGCTCCGCTCGTGGCACCGCCATCTCCCCGCGAGCTGATCGATCTCTCCTATCACATGAGACCAACGTCACATTGATTGAGTCTTTCTAAGGAGTACAACAGAGAGCGCCGAGAGCAGGAGAACGACCAACACGAACACGAACACGAACACGAACACGGACACGAACCGACGTCGGGGCGCGAACGGGCGTGATACGATGCGACGGAATGGAATGTGGATGGGATGGGATGGGATGGGATGGGATCGACAAACGACAATGACAGGGGGTAGAGGTGGAATGAGATGAGATGAGACGAGACGTGATGTGACGGTATGCTGAGACAGTGGATTGTGTATGCGAGCCGTGCCGTGCTGACTGTTGTTGCCTTGTTGAATCCGCTGAGACCCACATCCTACCGCAGCGCATCGACCATCAGCTCGTCCTCTTGCTGCGTGCTCCTGCCCTCCTCGGCATCTCATCGTCCTCGTCGTCGTCATTGTCATCGTCCCCATACCTTTCTTCCCGCTCCTCGTCATCCCGCTCATCCGCAAAGTCGTCATCCTCATCATCTTCCTCCCTGTAATCCGGCGCACCATTCGACCGGCGTGCGCGCGCACGCAGACGCTGCGTGCGTGAGCCTACCGAGCTCGTACTTCTGCGTGGTCGAGTAGCCCGACGGGGAGGCTGGCTGTCTTCGTCGTCCTCATCTTCAAAGTCCTCATCATCCTCATCCTCGTCTTCCGCGTAGCTCTGCACGCCGCTGCGCCGCCTTCGCTGCCTTTTGCGCCCACTGCCCTGAGGAGGCGTCGAGCTGTCGCGTTGCCGAGTTCGATCGGGCGTTGCAGCACCACTCTGAGTGTCTGAGCGGGAGGCAGACTTGTCTGCCTGGGTCTGCGTCCGCGTTCGCGATGTACTAGCTTCAGGCTCGGGCGTCGGCGTAATAGATGGAAGCGGCGTCGAGTAGAGCTCGCGCTCCCGATCTTGGTCGCGCTCACGCTCCTCCTGAGACATGCTGGAGCGGTTCGTCGAGGATGACTGCGGCTGCTGTGCTGCTGCAGCGGAAGTGGCGCTGCTGCTTGCCCCTGCGACGGAGCCATTGGAGCGATTCGTGCCTGACGCGCTGCCTGTGGGCTGTGCCGTAGCTGGGCCGTCCACGTCGGAGAGGCGCCGAGCGGACGCTGGGGGAGACGCGGCTGTGGTAGAGGTGCTGGCATTGGCTGCTGCCGAGTTGGGCTGAGCGGTACGGAAACTCGTCGCATTTGACCCGGCGGATTGCGCCTGGGCACTTTGGAAAGAGGCAGTTGTAGATGCACCTGAGGCGGATGGCTTAGGCACGGGCTGCCGCCAAGTAGTGGCGCCGAAGACGGAACCGTTCTGCGCCGCAGAAGCCGATATCGAGCGCTGCTGCTCTGTGTGAGAAGAGCCGGAGCCGGGACCGGAGCCATTGAGGCGTGGTCGCTTTGCGCCAGGCTCGCCCTGGGCATTGGCCGCCTCTGAGCTCTCCGACGAGTCAGCGCGTGAGCGTCGAGCCAACGGAGGCGAGTCCGCCGGGCGCTGCATCTGATTCTGTGCGGGTGTAGCGGACGAAGAGTTAGCCTGCTGTTCCGACTGACTGCGCGGTGAAGCATCGCGATGCACGGGGTAAAACCCATTCTCACGCAGCACAGGGCCAGCAGATGCGGGAGCAGGAGGAGGGGGGTAAATGGGCGGTGAGGTCACAATCGGTGCAGTGACCGGCGGCTCCAGTCGTGACCCAGACGTAGTGCGAAAGCCTGCGAAGCCATCCGCGGCATACCGGTCTCCTAGATTGCCAGTAGATGCTGGACGCATGTGGGTCGTCGCCGAAGTGTGGGGTGGCGGTAGGCGAGAGGTACCAGAAGCAGAGCTGCCTTGAGCGGGTGGTGCTGTTGGCCGCGCCGGAGGGGGGTTGCTCGGGGTGACGAATCTGTCCAGCGTATTGCGACCAGACGTCGAAGCGATGGGTCCAGTCTGGGGCAGCTCCCACCGGATAGAGGGAGGAGCAGCTGAAGCGGCTGGATGAGGCCGAGAGCGAGGAAGCTGAGCGACTGGCAGCTCATCTTCGTCGTCGCTGAACGTAAGATCAATGACGGGACCGTCTGAGGCATCTGCAGGAGCAGCGGGAGGTGGCGGCACAGCGGCGCTGTTTCCCGGTGCCGCCGAGGTGAAGCTTGGACCAGCTTGATTGCGCTCCACGGCTGCACGGTTGGGCGGTGGTGGCGAAGGCGTATCGTCCAATAGGACAATCTCTGCGTCTGCCGAAGGGCCGCCTTGACGGTCCTCATCCGATGGCGGTGGTACGCTGATTGACTCCGACGCTTCCTCGAGCTTGGGCGCAGGAGATTCCACGTGGTTGACAATGTCTTTGCCAGTGGGCTCAGTGGGCGGTGCCGCTGCAATGGTCTCGGTACTCGAGGTAATTTTGCCGTCATGAGTCTTCCAGCTGCCGTCTGCCTCCATTTCGACTGAGTCCTCCTCCTCGGGGACCTTGGCGAGGATGTCTTGGAAGTATCTGCAAGCATATATGCGGTTAGGGTGCTAGGTCAGCGGGGGCGCACAAACATGCAAAGCCAGCCAGCCTGCCAAGCTCCAGGACTCACCCGTCAATGAAAAGCTCTTCCACATCGAGGACTCTGCTGCAGTGCGGGCATGTCCACGTGGGGGCTTGCTCGTTGCTCATGAAGAAGAATGCTGCGTCAAAGCATTGCGCATGTTGGCAGTGCACGGAACGGCAGGGAGCCGTGATCCGAGTGTAGCTCAATGGATCCCTGAGACTGAGCGTCGCTGTTCCAATCTCAAAGTCGTCCTCGGCTGCTGCTCGCTTCATGGATCCGACAATGTCCGCCCTCGACCGCGTCTTGTTCTTCTTGAGACGTTCGACGATTGCATCTGGCGCTGTATAGCTGCAGAGCGCCGCACCCATGACGTATTTCTGGTGGTGGCGGGAGTGAATGCGCGAATCGAAGTTGGCCGTCAGTCGAAGCTGTCTATACGGAGGTCCATGCATCTGTGTGTGCGGACTCACCTGAGCAGTATTGGTGTATATGAGCTCGACCTTGTTGATCATGCCCTCCCTCATGGATAGAAGCTTGTCCTTGTTCAGATTTGGCGGGGGAACTCTGCCCGGCGACTTTTTGCTGCCCTTGAGACTGGACTTGTATCCCTCGCCATTGATGCGGAGATCGCACGAAGCGGGGAACTCGACGTATGCAGCCGTCGAAGCGGAGCTGCTCCGCGCAGCGACTTCAGCATTGGCCTTGGTGGTACAAAAGAGCCTGATCTGGTACTGCGACGAGTCGGCCTTGAGTAGACTGACGTGCTGAGGATTCAGACGAAGGCTGAATGCTGCGCTGCGGCGATCCGTCGCACGAGCCTCGCCGATGAGCGTTATCGGAGTGACGAATTGCTCAATCTTCCAGAATGGCGAGGGCCTGAATCTGAGCGTAGAGGGCAAGGCGGACATTGCGGCTGGGAGAGAGAATACAGAGGAAAGGATGACCAGATTGGTCAGCCCCTCTATGCAGGAACAATGCCATTGTTACTGGCATATACTCACGTGCTGAGGGATACGGAGAGGAAGTGGAAGCCGAGCCATAGGGACCATGAGCGCTCCTGCCCGCAACGCTCCCAGCAGTCTGATACTTACTGGCCGGGACGCCAGCCGAGTGCGAAGCATGGAGGTGGCCATATGCACTTGCGGTACTGCTAGAGGCGGCCGTGGCGGCGGCCGAGGGCCGCACTGGGGCGCTGTGGCTGGATTCATATGGGTATGAGAATGGTGCCGACGTCTCAAGAGGGGAGCCGCGAGAGTCGCGAGGGCATTCGATGAGCTCCCTGGCTCGGCGGAGGGCGGCATGGTTACCGGCCTTGTGCCAGGACTCGAGCTGTTCCGAGAGGCGAGCGATGAGATCTGGCTTGTTACCAGAGATGCCCAATCGGCACCATAGGGGCGCACCGGAGAGGTCTCGCAGGATTCCCTTGATGGTTGCTACCGTCTTTCGGGGAAGGGATTGGCGAAGATTCTGTGGCGGGGCCAGGCCATCCAAGTGGCGGTGGGATGACGCGAGGTGAAGAAGGTTCGGGTCCTGTGAGCACAACCGACGTGCCGATGGACACACCTGGCAACTACCACTCACCCAGACTTCAGTCGTCGTCATGGCAGCGCCCCCCGATGTCGATGCAGTGGCTGATGTGGACGCGCCATTGGCGCCGGCAGATGCCATGCTTCAGTCGGTTGTGTCTCCCCGCGATTGCGGGGAGGGCGATGTGAGTGGCGATACGGGGTGAATTTGATGCTGAACTACTCGTTCAAGAGACCGCAGGTGTCTGAATGCGACGTAGATCGGAAGCCTTGCTGCCCCGGTCCGCAGGCGCGTCCGGGGATGCGAGATGCGCAAAAGCGAAGGGCGACGTCGTTGGAGAGTCGATCAGGCCGACATGACCGGGTGGCGCAAGGCGAGGGTGAGGACGCGGGGTGAGGTGCAGATCGCAGAGGAGGAATTAGAGGGACAGATTGATTCGATCAGAAGCTCCTTTGCAAAGAAGATGCTTCGTCCCATTCATTCCTTTTTCCCTTCTGGTGTCTGTGCTATGGCTAGCCCTGCCACGCCGCCTCGCTCCCCTCCCTCGCCCGCCACATTGGCATTCCTTACGCGGTGCGGCGAAATAGACGCGCGGGTCAGTCGCGTCTTCTAGTCCGACACGGACGCGGGGCAGCGGCGGGCGCGCGAGGAGCGGGAGTGAGGGCGTACGGGCGTACGATGGAGGCTACCCAGGCAATGCGGGTGGCGGTAATTGGCAAGCGACGATGGCGGCCAAGACGTATATACGATCCAATACGATTACGCTAAGTCTCTGCTAGTCGGACAAGGAAGAAGCCGACACCGCCTTCAAATCCCCATCCCCATCCTCATCCCCACCTCTCTCCTCGCCCTCGACCGCGCCAACCATGGCATCCCAAACAACGACTGCCCCTGCTCCTGCTCCTGCCAAGCTCGCAGCCCAAGCCGCCGCAGGAACCAAGGAAGACCCCACGAAGCCGCGTGACTGGATGTCCGTCATGGGCGGACAAGAGACCTCCAAGTACTCTGATCCCTGCGCCCACGCCGCAGAGGCAAGCCTCAAGTGTCTGGAAAGGAATGCGTACGACCGGTCAAAGTGTCAGCAGGCGTTTGATAATTAGTGGGTATTTGTCTTTGCATGTGTGGTATGGGCCTTGGCCAGGTACTGATCTTGACCATGGTACCTACCCATGGCACCTCTTGTCCCCGCTCGGCTCGTACCGCAACCCCAACAGCAAAGAGTGCAAAAAGACTTGGATGCTCCAGCGCAGAAACGACAGAATGGCAGGCAGGACGCAATAGCCGGCGTCACCACGCCGTCATCATCGACCCCACCACTCTGCTACAATCATTTCCTCCATTGTACCATACACCGCATACACCCCCCAAAAACGCCTGAAAAAGGCGCCCGCAGCTGCTCAGCTTAGCCCCGGAATCTATCAATGCCCAATCGTGCGTGGCCTAGCATGTAGCCTCGCCAGATTTCACTCCGTCCGTCCGACCGACCGCAAGCTAGTCAGCTGGCCATCACCACCTCATCGCACCGCGGTCGGCCCGGGCCGCTAGAGCTTACTCAAGCCGTGCCCGCCTGCTTCAATGTCGCTGAATCGGGCTTGGTTTGCTCTTACCTGGTGCCGTCGGGCAGATTGGGAGGAGCTCGAAGTTGTGCTCAGTTGAATGAAGGGAAAAGGCTCGGCACTGTGGCATGCATTGCAGGGGCGGGGATACAGAGGAGGAGTATTACAACACACAAATAAGAGCAGATCTACAACGTGCATTGGCATTGGCATCGGCATCGGCATCGAGCAAGGCAAACGAGCGACCCGCGACGCGCCCCGACTACCACCAATCATCGTCCCCTCCTCCCCCTCCACCACCACCACCTGCCTTCTTCTTGCCCCTGCTCGCCGCGTTGATCGCCTGCGCGCGGTACATCTCTGCAATCTGTTCAGGGCTCGTCGAGTCTTCTGGATCCTTGTCGTCGCGGAGGCGAATGAACCTCGGGAAACGCAGCGACACGCCGCGGCTGGAGGTATCGTCCGCGAGGCCCTTGGCCGCCGTGTATTTCGGGCTGAGACTCAGATCGGCAGTGAGCACCTCCCATACGACTTTGGGCTCAAAGAAGACGTGTGGCTTGGCGTCGCCCGTATCGTAGTACTTCTTCTTCGTAGCCAGTTCTAGGGGTTTCAGCTGCCGCGTAAACTCCTCGAGATTCGCCTCGGACAGGCCCGTGCCGATCATGCATACGCTTTGGAACGACTCGGAGTCTGCGTCCCAGCACGCGAGGAGGAACGCGCCATACACATTCGTGCGCTTGCCCTTGCCGTAGTCTGCGCCAATGACGACGAGGTCGAGCGAATCGCCCGTTCCCGCGAGGTAGTCCTTTTTCAGCTTGAGCCAGTTCATACTCCTGCGGCTGGGCTCGTAGAATGCGTCCTCGCCCTCGAGCATCTTGACCATCAAGCCCTCGCACCCGTCGGAGACAGACGCATCCAGGAAGACTTGCATCTCCTCGACGCTGTGGCAGTCCTGCGACGTCGCAAAGTCGAACTCGTCTTCCACTGGCTGGAAGTGTTCCCGCAGGAGCCGCCTGCGCGTCGCCAGGTCCTCCTTGAGGAGCGACCGCCCATTGAGGTACAGCACGTCGAATGCAAAGAGCTTGACCCGCACGCTGATATTCGCCAGGTCCACGCCCTTGCGCTTGCGCGTGCTCAGCTGCTGAAAGGGCTGCAGGCCACCAGCGACAACGTTCCCCGCCTCGTCCTTTTCGACGTGCTTCCACGCCGCCACTTCGGCGTCCAAGACGAAGCTCTTCGTGCCGGGCTTGACGAAGCGCGGGATACTCTCGAGGAGGTCCGGATACTTGACGGACATGTCCTCCGAGTTGCGCGAAAAGACGCCCAGCTTCCCCTTTCGTTCTGTCCCAGGGGCGTCCACTGGATTCGTCGGTGCCGCACCATCCGCTGCGTCATCGACGCCGTGCGACTCGCCAGGCACGTAAAAGTGCACCTGCGCACGCTCACCGTCGTACTTGTACTCGCATGTAAACGCCTTGCCTTCGAACCGATCCAGCACCTCGGAGATGGCCTTGGTTGGCTTGGCCAACATGGGCTTGAGTGGGATTCCCGGTGTAAGGCGGCATGCCTCTCGCAGGCCATCAGGTCCGCCCTCCATCAGCGCGGGTACAATGCGGTCGTAGTTTGGCACTTCGCTATACACGGCCTTGACGACTGACGTGCCCTTTTCGAGCTCCGCGCTGAGCTCCTCGGCGGAGAGCTTGTCTCGCTTCTTCTCCTTGGTGAGGCGCGCGAGGACAGCACTGTGCGCCAAGCCGATGATGACCGTCTTTTCTGCCAGACCGATGCGGAGCTTGCCCTCCAAGCTGCGGATAATCCACTTGGTCTCCTCGCCGCGACAGGCCGCCAGAAGCTTCATGATGAGGCCAATCTTCTTTTCCTGTGACTTGTTGCCCGAGAGGTTCGCAATCTCCTTGAGCGTGCTGAATACATTGGGTACCGTCAATGCGCTGGCCTTGAACATCGTCGGCTGTTTCGTCCGCGAGGCCATGGCAACGAGACCCAAGTCGCCCTCCTTTTCCAGGTCCTTTTTGATCTTTGCGGGTTCGCGGCCGAATGTCTGTGCGAGAGCCTTGACGATGAGCGCTTCGCCGAGACCGAGCTCGACACCCATGTAGTCGGGGCATAGCCGATTGATGCACAGGTAAATGACTTGTGTTACTTCCTCTGGACTCTTGGAACGGGCAATGACGTCGGTGAGGAAATCACTGAGGATTGCCTGGATCTCAAGGCGCTTGGTGGTGGCTTCTATGCGGGAAAAGATGTTGGCGAGTGCGGCGTATGGGATGGGCTTGCCGTCTGCCCAGGTGTGCTCTGTACCTTTGGCACCCTTGGCGTCCGACTTGGCATCGGACTTGCTTGGCTTTTGGAAGATGGCGGCAATCTTCTGGTGTGACTTGCGGTCTTCCTTGTCCTCATCGGCAGACGCTGGGGAGGCAGACCGCCGGCTAGAGGTAGTGGATGAGACGCTGGCACTGCGACTGCGACTGCGTGTCGGTTTCGACGTGATGCCGTCTGTGTCGTCCTTCTTTTTGCCATTGGTAGCGGGAGTAGGAGCGGCAGGCGCAGAGTCGGAGACATCTGCTTCTTCAGCCTTGACCTTTTTGGGGCGCCCACGCGGCTTCTTCTCGCCAGCAGTAGGGGCAGGCGAAGCTGTCCGCTTAGTGCGACTCGCCTTGGGCGCCATCTTGGCCTCCTCCTCCTCCTCCGCTTCGTCCGACTCCTCTACGCGCCGCTTCTTCCTCCCAGAAGCCTCTCCGCTAGCCGAATTGGATGGTGCCTTGACCCTCGAGGCTGTCCGCGGTGCCTCGTCCTCGTCTGTTTCGGCCTCTGTGGCTGCCTCTGTCTCTGTTGCCGTCGCAGTCTCGGGTGTTGCAGCAGGCGTCTCCTCCTTCTTGACCGACGTCGACGCGGACGACTCTTCCTTCGGCTCGGTGTTCACATCCATTCCCGTGGCCTCCTCCTTTACAGGCTTGTCGGAACCGTGATCCGCACTGCTGCCATTCGTACCATTCGCAGCGGCCGCGTTTGTGGACTTTGTACGCTTCGACTTGAACGCGTCGCGTATGTCTGCCTGCTGAGGCGGGGGTCGACTAGCGCCAGGAGGGTACTTGACGAAGTTTCTGTGGGGAGTCGAAAAGGGTTTGAGCATACAAGGTCAGTCCATTGGGAGAAAGAAAGACATGATACGGTTCCTTGTCTGCGTTGCTCCACTGAACACTCACCCCAAGGTAGACTGCTTGGGAGCCATGATGAGAGAAGCAGTCGGGGTAGCCTTATTTCTGGCGGCGAGTACCAATGTCGAGAGTGTGCTACAGCGGTGCGTGAGAGAAGAGGTCGAAGTAAAGGGGAGCGAGGACGAGAGGTGGAGGCTGCGGCTGCGGCTAAAAGTGAGACGGCTTGTACCCTGGAAGAGCATCGACGTAGGCGGGTACTGAGGGGTGAAGGGGTCGTGGATGATGTGCTTGATCCTTTGTGACGACGAGGTCAAGAACAAGCTCAGGCACCACTCCTTGTTGAATTGTCGACTTGCTTTCGTGGTCGAGTTGTAACGTCTGGGTCTGATCCCAGTCGACGTCGTTCGTCCCGCTTTTTGCCTTGGCTGACACTGACACGCACGCGCGACGCGGACCAGACGCGCCTCTTTAGCCGCCCAACGCGACGCGTCCCCACTCCCGCCCCTCGAGCTCACCTCAGCAACGCAACGCACCGGAGCCGACTTTGGACGGAACCAACGTCACGACCTCTTCAAGCGGAAGCAAACTGCCCCATGCACTTTGGCATGAGGCTCCCCTCTGTCCGCAACGGGCGATTCTCAACAAAGACCGCACCATGATCAGCTGCCACCGCGCAAATCGCTTGCACTGCAAGCACCTGCGCCCGCATCGTCGACCGCCATGATGCGCCGTCACAGCATCCGACAGAAATTCAGAAGACTCGACTTTGCCGAGTGTCCAGCAGCGGTGCGCCATCTCGAGGCACTTCAGCAGGTCCTGCAGACCAAGGAGGCGAGCTCACATGCCATCGAGGTCATCTTAGAGACGATTCGTAGTCAACACGGAGCTAGTTCGCTGCCTCAGCGGGACGAAACACAGCTGCAACAGCGCATCCGTGAATACGGCCTCGACGACACCACGGAGTCCCACGCGGCACATTGGAAGGCGGGCAGGGAGCCACTGAAGTCTCCATTCTCGCCCGAGAAAGATGCGCATACAATTCTGTACCAGCCCGAACCTGATGGTTGTCTGCCACCACGCTCGCACTTTAGCTCTGAGCGAGTACGCGGGCGCACCTGGACCTTTGACAAGAAGCGACGCGGGGCCGTTCCCTCAATGGACCTCTGTAACGATTGGTCGCAGGGGCCTCTGCCCACACGGCGAAGCATGCGCTGGAACAAAGAAGATCCCCAGGCCCTTGCTCTTGCAGATGAGTCGACTGACCATTTCCTTGGCTACCTGGTACAGCTGGAAGAGCCGACGTCTGTCGAAGGCAAAGACCTCGTGCGATCCTTGGCACAAGTACTGCAGCGAGGGATTCAGGGACAAGGCGGCAAGAACGGAGCTCCCGCAAACCCAAACGCCCATAACGATTCTGCATCTGCACGTCCCGATCCCACGCCCCTTGTTCAAGGTCTGATGCGTCAACTTGCGCAGCTGTGCAGCAATACATGCTACATCGAGCAGGACATCGAAGAAGCGGTGGCCTGTCTCCTCAATGCTGTCTTGACCTATGTCAACTTCTTCACAAGCGTAGAGGCTTCGCCCGAGCGACCGCCCGATCTTCAAGCAGCGATGGAGCAAGCATTGTTCCTTCGGATAAGTTCAAGTCCGAGCTTGGAGAAGGGAGAGGATGCTCCGTCGTACTCCCTCGATGCCTGCCCTGACACCGCCGTCGTATGCCTCGATCAAGTCATCGGGCGGGAATATGATTTCGTCGTTCAGTACCAAGATACTCGAGCCTGGGGCACGATCAAGCGAAGAGCTTGGCAGGAAATGGGCGACCTGACTTTCCGTGAGCTTTTACGCCACTTGCATGGCCTCGTCACCCTCAATCCGATGTGTGGTCGCCAAGTTGGTTTCACCCTTTGTGGTCGGCTGCTGCGCCTGTGGATCGTTGACGCCCGTGGCTGGACCTGCACAAGGGCGGTCGACGTGACGGATGGAAGCGATGGGAACGTCTTCGAGCTGGCACAGATCCTCGTCTTTCTGACGGGACCGGTCGAAGAGTTGCAGCAGAGGTGGCAGCCCAAGCCCAAAGACGTCCTCTATAGCGAGCTATCTCCTGTCGTCGATGCGCTCGGCGCAGCCCCTTCTACGGGCAAGATCGAGATTCTGGGCGAGGCCAAGCTCATTAGCCATCGCCAGTCTGCACTGCTGTGGGGCCGCCGCACAGCAGTCATGGGCCGTGTAAAGGCACGGTATACCGTCGGCCATCAGACGGCTGAGGGCAAGTTTGTGCCCAGCCCGAATGTGCCCCCGCGCGAAGTCGATCTGGTCCTCAAGATGACGTGGCTGCCAGAGGGCGTCAAGAAGCACGAGCATCGAGTGCTTGGTCACGTCCAAGCGGCTCATATCGAGCATGTACCACGCAGTCTCGGCTGTGTCTTTCTGTCGGATGAGTGGGTGTCGATGGACAGCGCGCGATCACCACCGGCCAGGATCTTTGGCGGCGAGGAGCAAGCACCGCGTCTGCACCTCCTCGTCCAGGCGCTTGAGGTGCCTACCGGCGTCGAGATCCCGTATGGAGACCTGTACGTCGCAACCCATGTGCTCATCCTCCTGCAGCTGTGCAAGTTACTCTACGAGCTAGCCAAGGCGGGCGTGCACTACCGGGATCTCAACCTGGGCAATTTGCTGCTCTACCCCGACTGGGAGCAGAGGGCAGTCAGAGGCGAGCAGATCTTGCTGCTGATCGACTTTGGCAATGCTCGCATCGGCAACCAACCGCGCTCTGAAACTCCACTCTCGGGCAACGCGGGCTACCTCGGACTCGAAGATGCCCTGTCTGTCAATGGAGGATTCATGTCCCTGAGGGCAATTCACCGACTCTTGTATGAACGAGACCTATGGAGTGAACAGCAAAGTCTCTTGATGACCCCGCCAACCCCACGCACGGCAGCGCGGCTACGCATCCAACATGCGAAGCGCCGTGAGCGCATCCTCGGCATGGCTCACCGGTACCCAGACGACGTGGAGTCGGCGGTCTACTGCTTTCTGAAGCAGGTCCATCTTGCTTGCAGCGCTGACGAAGCTACGGCCAGTCGCTTGAGCAAGAAGGTGATCAATCCACTGTTGGAGGAGAAGGCGCGCTACTGGCGCGACAGCTTTGAGTTCGAGATGAAGCTGGATATGGCCGCTCGCGTCGGCGATAACCTTCTCTGCAGTGAGCGGCTGCGCGATATGCTCGTCAAGATTCGGAACGCCGTTCACGAGGCGCAGCAGCTCAAGGTGCCCATGGGGACGGCAAGTCTGACGCCGGACGAGCATGAGGCGTTCGTGGCGTCGATCAAAGCCTTGGAGGAGGCTTTGATCGGGCTAGCATCGGACGATCAAGCGGTGGATGATGGGGCAGAAGAGGAGCTGGGCGAGGGAGCGCATGGCGAGCAAAAAGGCCGGGAGACGCGAGAGGAGCAGACGCCGGCGGCGTCTGGAAAGCGTGCCCGCGACTCCTCCCCTGATGCTGGCTTGGACCAGCGGGAGGAAGTCAAGCGGCACAAGACGAAGCCCAGCTCCGCGTCACTCGACCATTGTTCATAGTTAATGTCACCGCTAATCTCTCCCCCGCACGATCTGTACATCATCCATCACAAGTCTCGGTGACACAGAGACATCGAAGGATTCGGATCCCCATCGACCTCTGCATGCCTGGCAGTCAGGCATTCTGTCGATGTCGGCAAGTGAGGCGACCGGGCGTGTTGTACACTATGTAGTTTTGGCAGGGGGCGTCACTGCTGCTTCTCTTGTCCCTGTTCCTGTTCCTGTTCCTCTCGCTTGTACAATCCACTCCATACCGAATCCAGCCTCTCCAACCACATCTGACCTCATCCGGCTCGCCCCGCACGACTTTGCCGGTCTTTTTCCTGGGGGAAGCGAACGCGACTCCCACTCTCCTCATCGGAACTTCTTGACTGCACTTCTCCCCGCCCGTCGGCACACCTTTGCCGTCGGCTTTCTCGCCGCGTCCCCGCATGCACGCAGGCACGCGCATATCGGGAATCTCAACCCCCCCCCCGCCTCTCCGATGGCTGAGTGCGCTGAGGGCGGCGGCGGAGATGAGCGTCTCTGAGTACAATGGCGTGGATGTGGGGACGGCAATGTACGAATGGGTGCGATGAAGTGCGTGAGTGCGGGGTAGTAGCTTGAGAGAGAGGAAGTGCAGTGCGTGCAGCAAGTAGTGTGGGTGCGCGTGACCGCGTGGGTGCGGGCAGCGGATGCGGGTGCAAATGCGGGGTAGCGGTGCACTTTCCCCGCACGGCCCGCACGCACTTTGCACAGGGCCCCTGAAAGAGGTCCGCCGGGCCCCTCGAGGTCATCGGGAATCGGGAATCCATGACCTTGATCCTCTCCTCCCCTCTGCCCCGTCCGTCGCACCGTTGCTTGCTTGTTCCGCGTGGGTGTGGGTCATTCATTCGTTCCTTGCTGCACTGCACTGCACTGCACGCACTCAACATCCGTCGGCACTAGAGAGTCGCCCACCCATCGCCATCGGCAATCCCCACCTCACACTCTCGTTTACCGGGCTTACCCGTCAGGTATAAGAGCAGAGCAGAGCAGCCTTGCCATCGGTCCTGCCCCACTTTCTCATCCCCTCGCCACCCCCCCCCCCCCCCTCC
>RRYC01000300.1:0-22191 GCA_004016185.1 Quambalaria eucalypti
CCCCTTTTTTTCTTTTCCCTTTTCCCCCTTGCCCCCCCTCTGTTTCCCCCGGCATTTATTATTCTCTTCCCCCTCCTTTTTTCGCCCCCCGCTGCCACGGCCACCCCCCCCCCCTTTTTCTCCTTTTCCCCCCCCCCCCCCCCCCCCCCCCCCCCCCCCCCCCCCCCCCCCCGGCCATTCCCCGGGTCCAACGTCTCCCCAGCCATCCATCCACCATTACTTGACACAACCTGCCCCGCAACATCGCTCTCAAGAAACGCCAAAAGAAAAAAGATGCCTTCCCACTCGCCCATCTACGACGCCTTGGCTGCAATCGTCCCAGATGGTGTCCCGCGCGCCCTGTACATCTGGGATCCCCCCAACACCCCCCTGTCCACTGTACCTGCCGCAGCCACTGCCATTGTCACGTACCTGGCCGTCATCTTTGGCGGGCGGGCCTTGATGAAGGACCGGCAGCCCTTTGGCGAGAGCCTCAAGATTCCCTTTTTGGTCCACAATCTTGCACTGACCGTGGGCTCCGGCGCCCTCTTGGCCGTCATGCTTGAGGAGATTGTGCCCATATTGCGTCGCGGTGGAGCACTCTATGGCATCTGCCACGAGGCGGCTTGGACCTCGGTGAGTGGTCATTGCGGCAATTGATCAACCAGATGGCCTCTCGCACGGGCCTCGACCGTCTCACTGAACCTGCCCGCGTCCATTTCGTATAACCCGATCATTCACTCCCAGAGACTTGAGACATTTTACATGTGAGCGCAAACGTTTGGGAACGTCGACGACTGCCCGCTTGCGTCAGCATTTGCTGCATCTTTACGACCAAGTATTCACAATTCCGATTACGTGCCGCGCCTCTTCACTCCCTTACCATGACACATACAGCATCAACTACTTTTTGTAAGTGTGCCGAGTCGGCTGAGACTGCCGCTCCTGCGATTGTGTGCCATCACGATACTCATTCTATCGATTCCCTTTCATTCTGCCCTTGCATCGCCACAGCAAATAGTAGGTTCCGCCCATGGTAGCAAAGTCTTTGCTGGGCTCACGCACCTATGCTCAACTCGCTTCACTGCCCAATTTCTCATTCATCGCGCTCCTCATTAGCTGGGAGCTTCTTGACACAGTCTTCCTGGGTAAGTCACGTGCACCATTGGTGGGCCGGCTTACGCCGCCACATCGGCCTCTTTACTGAACTACTCACGTTCTCCTGTCGGCAACACCTCCCATGACAGTGCTCAAGAAGAAGCCTCTCCAATTCCTCCATGGTTAGTTGCCGCATCGGGCACGTTGTTTGACCAATTGCTTTGGCGCCCAGCTCACGCTGTTGCTTTCCGACACTCTCCCCAGTCTACCACCACTCGGCGACGGCGCTCCTCTGTTTCTCCCAGTTGTATGGCAAGACTTCCGTCTCGTGGGTTGTCATCACCCTGAACCTGGCCGTCCACGTTTTAATGTGTGAGTAGAAATCGGCCTTGCTATTGTGTACTCGCTGCTCTCACCGTTGCTGACGGTTTCATGGCAAGCCACACACGAACCATGCAGACTTCTACTATGCTCTCTCGAGTCTCAAGATCCGCGTGCCGTGGAAGCAGGCTGTCACTGTGGCCCAGATCACGCAGGTGAGTCCACAATTGTCAAAGGGCTGACATAACGCTCGTTGATCTGGCTGGCCGCTCAACCGAGTATATACTCTCTGATCTCTCTGCCGCCACAGTTTGTCATCGATCTCTGCATCGTCTACTTTGCCTCGTACGCCCACTGGGCTCACAAGTACAGTGTCACCTGGCTGCCTCGCTTCGGCGACTGTGCTGGTAAGGAGTATGCCGCTGTGTCGGGTATGGTCTGCTTGACTAGCTAGTGAGTAATTCAGGTTGCGAGGCTGCGCTGATGCATCTTGCTGACTGTAATCTGATCATCGCTTTGCCCGGCTCCTTTGTCCTCGACCGACAGCCTCTTCTTGTTCTTGAGCTTCTATGCACGTACCTACAAGAAGGCGGGCAAGCGCTCTGCTAAGCCAGATGGGAAGAAGGCTGTCAATGGATCCGCCAAGAAGTAGGCGCGCTCGATGACAGGTCTCTGCTGTGTGGCGATCGCCTGTTACAGGTGACGGTCATGTAGGGGGACGAAGATGGGATATACAACAAGCCGCCGTTGCAGTTGTAAGAGGGCAGTGGCGCCTCTTCGGGAACGCCAGCAAATCCAAGGCCGCAGCCAATTCCGTCGGACGACTATCGGGATTCGGTGTGCTCTACCACTTTAGGCGCGACTACGTACAGGGCCGCGAACAATTGGAGTATCTGCCAGATGGTGAGCGGAGAAGGGGGAGCGGAACGCCAATCGGAGGCGGGTAGTGATTGCTCCAAAAGTAGCTTACCTCACTGCAGCAGTCACATACCCTGACTTTCCGTAGACTATTCTGCTATACATGAGCTCATACTGCAAAAGGAAAAGTTGAAAGTCACTTGGTCACTGGTTGTGTCTGCGTCTTGTTCATTTTTGTGGCTCTCTCGCAATAGATTCTCTGCATCTATTCCGCATCATTGCATCTCAAGTCTTGAGACCGCCCGCAACGTTGTTTGTACATCGCGCGACGAATGACCCTGCACTGCATCTCGTAATGCTGGTTGTATGAGTGGCAGATGACAGCGTGTATGGGTTGTGCAAGATTATAGCCGCACGTCTCAGGATTGCGAGAGGTGCGTGTAACGTGGCCGCGGCCCGAGTGCAAGGCCATACACGCGCCCAGCGGCCAAGGCGGGCCAATGTCTCAGATGACCCCCCCACCCAGGCCGGGGTGTCTCAGTGTTGGTCTGCCGGGGCCGCCTCCAACAACGGCAACTCCTTTTTGTCAAGGGCGACCTTTCCATTTGGCAGTCCCTGGCTATACTTCTCGTGCAACATGGGTTGTGCGGTTAGCCACGATTTCAAGTGCGGCGGTGTACAACAAGAAGGTACTACCTTCAGGAAACAGAAAAAAGTCCCGATTTCCCAGAAGCTTCTTGCTGCATTCGGAGCCGCGCTATTAATTCATGCGGCCCCTGCGTTGAGTGGTCGGCCGGCCGGCGTAAGCGTCCCGTTGGCGCCCCTCGCTGGCCCACTGGCGGCCGCAGACTTGGCCCCACCTCTTGGCTCAGCCATCGACGTATCGTCCATCTTCGCACTTGGTGGCTCAGAGATTCCCTCTTCTCTATTCTTGTCACCTCTGCCCTTGGCTTTATCTGCTCCTGTCCCAGCCCCCCGAACCCCTTTCCATCACTTGATCCGAGTCATTGCCATTGGCACCTCGCTCGTCCTTGACGGGTGACGGCCCAGTCCATTCCCTACTCGTGGCAGCCGAGGCAGTCTGCACCTAGTGCCATTCATGGCTGCGACACATTGGCTCTACCAGCACCAGCACTAGCTGCAACATCCCCCACCATTCGCCGATTTGCACAATTTTGGGGCGCCTACTGTGGCCGTCCTCCCTGTTTGAGACCGTAATGTCAACCTCATTAGACGATGATCTCGGCGGCAACAAGGAAAATCTGGTCGGGCTCAACGACAGGGAAGACGGACATGGCCGTCAGTCTAGCATGTCACCTGGCTCCAGCGCTGCATTACAGGAAGGCAACGGCAAGCCCTCGACCTCCGAAGAAGAATCCGCAGCGGCAAGAAAGCAAAGCCTAAAAGCAAAGCGCTCCACGCTCTTCTATCCGTCGCCAAACTTCCAGCTAAAGTCCAATCAGAAGCCCTTTTCGAGCAGTGCAGCCAAGCGAGAAAGCGTCATGGCCCTTGGAAGCATCGGGCATCTTCAAAGCTTCTATGCGAGACAGGGATTGTGAGTTCTGCCAGCTGCTACATTGCCATCGTTGTGTTCTCGGCAGCTCTGACGGTCATGTCCAATGTTCTCATTACCAACCACGAATCGATACCCGCAGCGCCGCACCGGAACCTCCGACAGCAAAAGGCGCAGGGCGACTGGCGCTTGGCCCCGCAGCCCTCGCGAATCTGTCCCAGACTGAGAATGGCATCTCGACGACGGTAAATTCTCTTCCTGAAGCCGGCGCCAGGGGTACTCCTCTCGATGCCCTTGCCGCTTTGGAGGGTCGTCAGCCACACGTGCAGGGTCAACAAATGCATTCGGGGCCAAACACCGCCTCCGAGCAAATGCCACACTCGACGTGGAAAGGTCGTCTGCCTCCAGACATTCCCAAGCCAGTCGAGGCTGATATTTCCCGGTTGTGGGATGGTATGATACAAGCGCTGGATGAGACGTGAGTATTGGACACACCGCTGCATATGCAGTACCCTCTCATCACTTCGTCTGCTGATCCAAGTACTGCTTCCCCGTAACACCTTGTTCCGTAGATGTCAGATGTGGGATCTTCTTGGTCAGATCAAGGTGGCTCCACTAGCAAAGACTCCAAAGGCGACGGCCTCAACCGAAGGCGAGCAGTATGCTAGTCGCCCTTCCCTCGAAGTATGGTCAGACTCTCTTGCGGACGCGGACAACGGCAACTCGCGCCGCAATAGCCGCATCTCCGACACATCACGCATGTCCACTTCTTTGGAGCCAGTAGACGTTCTCCAATTGATCAACGGCACCACTGTGACAGTCAGATCCGTCCGAAATTACCTCTTCGCCCTTCCCCCTGCGCCAGCGCCACCGCGGCGACCCGAAGAGGAGGCAACGACTACGGGCACTGGCAAGACGCTCCGCAAGAAGGCTTCGACGCAGTTTGGAGAAGAGCATATACCCGGCGTCAAAGCCAAGGACGCCTTCAAGCGTCAGAGCAGCTTCCATGGCCTACCGCGCGGAGGCAACCGTCGCCCTTCGAGCGTCTTGGGAAGCTCTGGTTTCCTTGCACCATCTGCGCCCTCAAATAGCAACCATCCTCCCAGCAGCTTTGCACCATTTGAAATGATCTCCCGTCGGGGCGGGCGAGATGGTGAGCAGTCCGCATCGTCAAATAATGCCCAAGGAGCTCAAGGGGACGAACAAGTGCAGCCCACTTCAGACTCGCAACGCCTCGGTCAGGCCCAGATCGGCAAGGGCCTGCCGTCGACGACTTTACAGACTCTTGCGCCGGGCACAACGGCCGAAAGTAGAGCCACGGATCCCCTCGTCGTCGTGCGAACGGCAGCGCTGGAAGTCCTGGGCATGCTGCGGGAATTGGAAGAAAAGGCGCGCATACCCAAGCAAAATGATGACAGCGGCAAGGCCGAGGACGCTTCGTCCTCGCATACAAGCGTCAAGATGATGCGCAATTACAGCGAGGCATCTGCCTCGACGGGGACCTCGATGCAAATTCCGGCAGAAGACCTGGATGACGAAGTCGAGGGCTTCCTATATCGAAATGACCTCACGCTGGCGCAGCTCGAGAAGGAGAGGGAGAATGTCAAGCGCTACCTCTCTACCGTCGATGGGGTCCTGTCCGAGGTCATGATGCAACATCGAAGTGCGGTATCGAAGCTCTCAAAGGCGACGGCCAAGAGACTGACAATCGAGTCACTGTCACCCGATGAGCGGCAGCGATCCGCGCTGGAGCGGAGAAGTGCGAGTGAAAGCGTCGGACAAGCACGTGGAGGCGACGACATGGCTGGCACGGGCTTGCCGACGACTTCTGTCAATGCGGCCTCGATTGACATCGACGAAGCTAATTTGCCAGCATGGGCAAGGCTGGATTTCGAGGGAGACGCCATCGCAAGAGCCAAGGCGTTGCTGTGCGAGGTACTACCCGAGATGGCGGAGCACTTGTCACCGCCAGGCGCGACCGATCGGGCTTGGCGCGAAAAGTTCCTGGCCGAGCTCAGCGATGGGCAAGTGCTGTGTCATGGCTATAACGGCGCGCTGAGGCGTTCGGCGAGGCCGTGGGGCTTCATCCAATCTTCGAGCGTGCACGACGTGAAAGCTGAGGAAGAAGCGTACTACGAGATGCTGAGCAGTAACCAGGCCAACGACGGCCCTGGCGAGGTGCGGCCTGAAGCCAGTTCGGGGAGCGGTGCTTCGATGAGGCGGCCCGGCTGGACATTTAGGCGGGCAGAGAACTTGAAACGGTTCTGCGCTGCCATTGCGCTTCGATACAATGTGCGAGGAGCGACGGCTAGTCCGACGTTTGAGGCAGTCGAGGTGGCGAGAAGGGAAGGCAATTGGGATCGAATGCTGGAGGGTATTGTGGGTGCGTGGGTGTCGAGGGTCATTGAGGAGGAGCGAAGTTGCTGAAGAGGGAGACTGGCTCTGCAGGCCTTCTTTTTTCCGACCTTGGCTGCGCGAGTTCTGACTGTGCTCCCATTCTGTGTTGTGTGCTTTGTGACTGCTGCGGCTACGGGTGCTCCATACAATCAAGTGAGTGTGTCAATCTAATTATACAATGTGCAACATATACAATGTGCAAGAAAAGTGGTGTCTGCGTTGCGATCGAGTTGCTCGTCATCGTCGTACATACTTGTATGACTTCAATTGCGATGTTCCTGGGGGCATATGTACAGGTTGTTGTGCTCTGTTCCCTCCGGAAAACGCGTCCCAGTCTACGACACGACCGACGCGGGCGTGTTGTGCGCGCTGTGCGCTGTGCGATGACGCTACCGTCGTCGCCGTCCCAGTCAGCAGCCGATGGGACGAGGCGTGCGAACGCACACAGACGCGCAGCACCACAAGCACCAGACGCACTGTTTGTGCCGCGCTGTGCCAACTGGGTCATTGCACCGCATCGCGCAGGAGAAGACGTTGCTTTTGCGCTGCGCGTTTTACTGCACCTTGCCACTGCCTGCACTTTCTTGAGCTCGACCCTGCCTGCGCGCGTCGTCGTACGCCGTCCGGGCGGGCAGGCAGGCGGGCAGGGGGCGGCAGGCGAGCCGACGGGCGTGTGGGCAGCAGCAGGGCTCAGGGCACACCAGCATCGACCGCACTCGACAGGCTGGCTGGCGGGCTGGCTGGCAAGCGGGCTCTCTCTCTCTCTCTCTCTCTCTCGCTCTCTTCCTCTATGGGATGGAGGCAGAGATGGGCAAGTGGGGATCGGCCAGGTGTGCGTGCGCGAGCGCGAGCGCGAGCGGGTGGGAAACAGGGAGAATGACCATGAAGCAGCACATCACACGCAAGGGCAAGCAAGGCGTGGGCGTGGCTTCGAATATTGCATGGTACGACTGAAGTGCGCCCTGGGAATCCAGTCGAGTCGCGTCGAAATCAGGCGTACTTACATGTAGAGCAACCAGCCGTATTGAATTGGATCGTTGTATTGTAGTCCATCTCGTCTTTCGTCTTCGGCGTCCTCCGTACGCCAGCCAAGCTTGAATGAGGAATCGTCCTGCATCGCCGCTACACATATTGCCAATCCTTTGACCGGGCTGCAGTAACGACCATCACCATCGCTGTCATACCCGCTCCGCTTCCCTCGCATCATCCTCTCCGCCGCCGCCGCCGCCGCCGCCGCCATCCTCCCTACGTCGCTTAGTGCGGCAGCCAAAGCGCGTTGCAACAACGTAAACCTCCATCAATTCTCGTCCTTTGGTTCATTTCACCCAAATTGCAAAGCCGACCTCACTCTTCCTGCCGGCGCATGCCATCGCCTATCCCGCCACGTCTTTCATCGATTCCTCATCAGTCGTCGCCCTCTTCTCATCATCTCTGGTCTCGCTGTCATCGTCCGCCCGCGCTCTCACTTCTGTCCGCCGAGTCACTACGCTGCTTCCAATTGCGTCCACCTTGATTTCCTCTCCACCACCTCTTAGGACGCCTTGAAGTTCCCACACCAACGATGGCAGACTCGACGTCTCCTTCGGCCGTTGCCGCCGCCGACGCACTGGCAGCAATGTCCTTGGAATCGAGCGACGCGGGCGCGAGCACAGGCGCGGGCGCGGGCGCGGGCACGACCACGGACACGAACGCTCCCCAAGACGCTCCTGCCTCGCCCGATGAGCACATCAAGACCAATGTCCGGGCACCCACAGGAGGGCCGTCTCTGGCACCGCGTCCATCCATGCCCGCCTCGACGGAATCATCGCCTGCAGCACCAGGCTCTTCTCTGCCCCCTCAACCTGCCTCGACAGCATCGCCAGCGGGCTCTTCATCGCCATCACCACAACCATCATTGCAGGGTGCAGGAATGCAGCAAGCTACCGGCGGTCCCAGTGGCAGTAGTGGCGGTGGCAGCGGTGGTCCGGGCCCTTCTTCAGCAAGTGGCGCCAATGCAGGCGCGGGCGCAGGATCAGCGGCAGGACCAATGAATGCGCAGCAGAGGGCAAAGCAGATGGCTGGGACACGCCTGCCTCCGAGCCTACAAGCAAAGCTCGCCGCCGTAAGTACCGCGAGGAGCACAGAGTCAGACTGTTCTTCCTTTCCTCCATGCTCACATCAGCATCGAATTCACGCCCTTGACTCACACCCTCCAACAGAATGCCGCCCGGTCTTCCTCTCAAACACCCACGAGCTCCTCGCCATCCCCGAGCTTTCTCAATTCCAATCAAAGAATCGATCCATCCTCACTCCTCGGACGGGGCAGTCTTGGCGGTGCACCACCACCACCCAATATGGGTCCCGGTGCTTTTCCTCCCTCGACACGTCCAGGCATGAACGGTCTGGCCGCTCGTCGCGCTGGTGCTTTCCCGGCAGGACAACCGCCCACGCTCGACCGAGGTCTGTCAGCACCCAATGGAGGCTCATCTGGCGGTCCAGGAATGGCAGGCAGGCGGCCCAGACCAGGCCTCCGTCTGTCCGACATGGGCATCAGCGCCTCTCCCGCCGGCTCAGGACAGGGTGCAGGCGGTGCGGGGCCTCAAGACTCGGCCACACCAAATCGACCGGTAGGGGGATCCAGGGCTCCACCGCCAGGTCGTCTGGCCGCAGCACCCGCAGGTGGACTCATGAGCAGCGCCTTTTCTGACTTTAGCGACGTCATGTGAGAGCCTTTGCCCACTGTCCTGGACATACAGTGCGATAGGTCTGACTAATCATCGCCTCTTCTATCCCCCTCCCCCACCTCTCTCTCCGCCTCCACAGCGACCCATCCGGACGCCTCAATTTTGCTGGCAAAGCCATCTTGCATGCCTCTGGCGTCGAGTTTGGCAACGGAACCTCTTTCAAGATCAACATGGAAGATCTCGAGCTCAAGGACGTCCTCGGCAAGGGAAACTACGGTGAAGTACGCAAGGTGCGGCACACTAAGACGGGCGTCGAAATGGCAATGAAGGAGATTCGACTGGAGCTGGACGCTTCCAAGCTCAACGCCATCATCATGGAGCTGGACATCCTTCACCGCGCCATCTCTCCCGAGATTGTCGAGTTCTACGGCGCCTTTTTCGTCGAATCCTGCGTCTTTTACTGCATGGAGTTCATGGATGCAGGAAGCCTCGAAAACCTCTACGATGGAGCCTGTTCCGTGCCCGAGGACGTCTTGGCGAGAATTGTCAAGAAGATGGTCAAGGGCTTGGCCTTTCTCAAGGACGAGTTGCAGATTATGCACCGCGGTGAGTGAGGCATTGGGGAGTGGATGAATGCTCCGTGACTCGGGCACTGACAAAAGAGACTTTATGTGCCCACTCCGCCTTCCAATCCACCTCGTCCTCCCCCGCCAGATGTCAAGCCCACAAATGTCCTCGTCAACACCAAGGGCGAAGTGAAGCTATGCGACTTTGGCGTGAGCGGACAGCTGGAAAAGTCGCTAGCAAAGACGAACATTGGCTGTCAAAGCTACATGGCACCGGAGCGCATCAAGGGCGAGTCGCTGTCGATGCCGTCGACGTACACGGTGGCTTCGGATGTGTGGTCGCTGGGTCTCTCGATTGTGGAGACGACGCTGGGTGTGTATCCTTACCCTCCCGAGACGTACTCGAATGTGTTTGCGCAACTGCAGGCCATTGTCCATGGGGATCCACCTCAGCTGCCTGCCGAGGCGTACTCGGACGTGGCACGGGACTTTGTCTCTGGCTGTCTCGAAAAGGTACCTGCGCGGCGGTTCACCTACAGCCAAATGTTGCAGCACCCTTGGCTGGTTGCAGACGACGAACGAGGTGCCGAGGGCGTCGACATGCAGGGCTGGGTGCAAGGTGCGATGCAGCGGCGCAAGCAGAGGCGCGAGGAGAAGCGTGCGGCAGAAGCGGCAGTGCAGGCAAGTGGTGCCTAGAGGAGGGTTTCGAGACGGAGGTTCCGGCTACGAAGGGCAAGTGCTCATCTGAGAATGTTTGGCAAGTCTGGTATTGCAATGGTAGTGGCGGCGATTTGTTGAGGGATGGATAGACGTGAACATGGGTCGTCATGGATGTACTGAGACTACTTTACCTATACACGTTGCACGAGTCTGGCGGCAAGCCAGTCCTCCTTCTTCTTCCTTTCTTTCCCTTGCCAGACAAAGCAAGACCAGGCATTGCTTTTCCTTGTGTGCTGTTTCTGACCCATTGTGCTCCCAACGCTACGCTGATGTCAATGCCGTTTGAGTGGTTTGTGCGAGCTCGGCTGAGCTTCATCAACGACGACTGGCCATCGAACGCCCTTGCCATCATACAAGTAACCTCTGCAGCTTGACGGCGTCTTCTTGCTCCGATTGATCATCAAGCAACAATTCAATCGACGCTCGCTTGCGCCCCTCAAGTGACTTGCACTTGCGCCGAGGCCAATGCGCCCTGGGTGGCGCCCAATGCGCCCAGTGTGCGAACTCTATTTTGGCTGGCTAGTCCACCCCGCGGCCCGCCAGTCACGTGGCTTTGGCCCGTTGCCTGGGACAATCTGTACCCCGCATTGGCCCTTTGGTGAAGCGGCAGACACTGGCCATGTGCCCCAGGGCAACAATGTGCAGCACAATGCCCCGCGCCGGCCTGCATCGTCGTCGTCGTCGTCGTCGTCGTCGTCTTTCAACCTGGCTGGACCGGAGAGGCGCATGTCTGCCTCAGGCGCCTTGCACCTCGTCCCTGCACGCTGCCCCCGCCCCCTCTCCGCCTTTCTCCTGCCCTGCTCCTCCACTCCCTGGCTCACACACACACACGCACACGCCAACAACGAAGCCCATCACGCTCGCCCCCTCCCCACCGTACTGCGCTCATATTTACCCCGCCCAGCTCGCAGCACTACCTCCGCTTCTCTCTCGTCTCTCCGCAGGGGTATTCAAGTCTGTCCACTCACACCATCGGTCTTGGCTGCGAACTACCCACACACGCACACCCAATTACCCACAAATCATGGCCACGTCTCAGCCCTCCAAGGAGAGACAGCGCATGAGGAGCGAGGCAGAGGATGCCCTCGCCGCGGCTCCTCACCTCGACTGTCCCGGCTTTGAATCATCCAGGGTGAGTCTCGTGCGCACTCTTGTACTCTCACCGACCATTTCGCATGCGACATATACGCTCGCCTTGTTGCCCTCGGAATTTGACTGACGTGTTTACCAATATACCTCCCACCTATGACCCCCAGGTCTTTGCTCTCCTCGGAAAGTTGCTTCGCGAAAGCTCCACGCGCTCCTCCCTCGTTCGAAACGTCGCCACCGTCTTCCAATTCGTCGTCTTACCCACCGCACCCTTGGACCCCTCCAATCCAAGGACCATTCCGAGAAAGGGATCCAGTGGCGGCGCCCTCCGACCCGCTCTTTGGTACGTCGACCTCAAGAAAACGGGCGCCATCGGCAAGGGCCACCCGCCCAAGAGCGCACTGGGTATCAAGCGAAGGGCAGATGTCATCATCGAGTGCAGTGAGTGGCCATCGTTCCCCGCCACGGCGACGTCGTACTCCATCGCACAACTTCACGCTGACTCTCCTCTGCCCACCTTGGCCCCCTACAGCGGACCGAGATCTGCTCCACATGGCTCAAGGTCAGCAGCACCCGCAAAAGCTATTCAATATGGGTCGGGTACGTTCTGCGCCGCGAAGGGCCCGCCGCGTGAAGCCGTTGACTCACCCCCCATCTGAACCCCTCGTTGTCATAAACCCCAACCCCGCACATAGATCAAGATCAAGGGCGACATCGATCGCGCACTCAAGATCACTGCACTGCTCAATCAAGAGCGCTCTCGTCTCTTCGGCGTGCCGCCCGCCCCTGAACCTTCGTCCTCGGATACATTTGCCTCTGCAGCATCGTTCCCGTCCTCTCAGAGCTCCGGGACACCAGCCGACTGGGAGAGGGAAGGCAACGCCCAGAGGGATCAAGACTATGGTGCGGGCGCGCCGGCTCCCATCCCGGACAGGGCAAAGCTGTAACGGAATCGGGCTCGTCCAGGAAAGACCGCGGGGCTCTCATGTCATGCGTGCAGACCCAAAGCGCTCGAGAAAGGTTACAGCGTAGCTTCTTGTGCTTCTTCCGTCAGACTGTGACGTGACCCATCTTCGATCCGTTGCGCAATCCCACCGCTTTCCAGTGTCGCACCAACCTAAGCACTGAATGTCTACGTTGCCTGCGGCCATGCGCAAATACGGGAGACGGAACACTCAGAGCTGAAAGCATTGACCCACACAAAATGATTGATGAGTTCTTCAATGTGCGTGCAATGCGGGTCTATCCTATAATTCAGTCGCCATCTCCCTCCCTTTCCTGCCTGGTGCAACCACTTGCCCTGAAATAATTGACTTGTACTTGAGACCACAGCGTCCAACGCGCCAATCCCATCTGCAGCACAGCCCGGTCACCCCGCATCTAAGCCTGTGCAACACCTTGCTCACTCGCGCGGGGCCTCGTCGTGCTCTTGTCATCGAGAAGCTCCGCCGTGTCCTTCTTCTGCACCTTGATGGGCTCTGCCGGGCTCGCCACGTGAGTCCCTTGACTGGCAGTCGAGTTCTTGTCGGCGCTTCGCCGCTCCTTTTCCGCCTGTGCTTTGCGCCGCGCTGCGTAGTGCGCGGGGAGGAAGCCCGGAGCAGAGACTTCGCCGCGCTCGATGGCGTCGAGGGTCTTGATCATCTGTAGTGTGAGCAGGCGGGGAGTGGACCAAGGGTGGTATTAGTATGGACGTCGCAAATGCGGATCGCAACAGCATACGTGCGCATGCACGCGGTTAGACGCCGGGCATTGAACTCACGTCAAAGTTAATCTCCTGCGTGACCCTCGAGTCGTGCTTGTAGGCCGGATGGCCGCGCACATACTCTCTAATCCACTTTGCAGTAGTCATGAGCTCGCCGCTGGCACGCTTGGAGACGAGGCTGAGGTAGAGGTCCATCTGACAGCGCGTCTCGAGGTCGATGTTGAGTGCGTCGAGGTAGGCCGTGACCAGCGAGATGAGGCCGGGGAAGGAGTCGTCATCCTCGTCCTCCTCGTCCTCCTCCTTCACCTCCTCCCCGACTCTCTCTTTGCCTTGCGGTGCACCGTTGCCCTTGTGCCGCCGGCTGGGCTTTCCATTGATGAGCTCAGCAAGTGTAAATTCGGCGTATTCCTCCTCCACGGGGACCGCATTCGGTAACGGACTTCCTGATCTCGAGCCCGAGGGAGAAGGATACGTGCTGTGCAGGATGCGATGCCGGTGTTCTTGGCTGATACCATTTGTGGGCTCGCCTGGCGAGGGAGCACGGCTAGACTGTGCAGGCCCCGTGGCGCCCGCGTCGGCCCTCGATGTAGACCGCGAAGAAGAGCCATTGGTCTGGCTGTAGTGCCGCGAGCGTGCGCGGTAGACGTCCTTGCGGAAGTAGAACTTCTGTTGGTTGACGGCGTCCCTCTCCTGTGCACGCTTCATGTTCTCGTCGACCTTTGAGATGGGCATGTAGAAGTTGAGGCCGAAGCTGAGGATGGCGCGTGTGAGGAGGACGGAAAAGACGGAAAAGGCGGCATTCTCAAAGTCGGTCACTTGCACCTCCATGCTCCTCAATTCCACTCTCCAGCCAATTTGACCGCCAGGTGGTGGTGGCTTGAAGCGCATCGTCTGCCAATTTGTCGACTGGATATTCTCAAAGTGATCCGTCGAGTTTTCGTCGTCGAGATCGACCATCTCGGAAAAGATGACGAGGGGGTCGCGGATGAAGAGGTGGGCAAAGTGCGAGGCCAAGAGAGAGTCCATGCCTGCTTCGAGGAGACGATTGCGCACCTTTTCGTCTACAGGAAGGGGATTGTCATTGTACTCGGGACGATTGGCTGACTCGAGGGAGAGGTAGTTGTCCACGGAGTCGTAGCGCGATTTTTGCATCCGCATGCGAGACCCATTGGTGTTTCCTTCAAGTGGCCGAAGTCCCCGCTCTTCAGGCGTGCGGTCGTCTACGGCGCCAGAGATGACGCTCCAGCGGGCGTCTACATCGGCGAGGTAGCCGCGGTAGACGGGTGCTGCTGCGGTGAGGGCAAGGACCAAGGGTGCTACGGGCACGAGCTGGTCGTAGATTGCACGGGCTTCGTTTACAGAGCAGGCTTGGAATGTGACTTGAAGACAACAGCAGCCCATACCGAAGCCCATGGAGTCCATGTAGATGTGATCGGGCTTGGCTGCGCCGTTCTTGGCCTCGGAGTCACCTGGGAACCAGTCTCTGTCCCATGGGATAGAAGGGTCTATAAAGGGCGAGGGTGTGTTCGTGTCCTTGAAGATGGGGAGGTTGATGGCGACTTTGGATCCTCTGCGCTTGCGAATGTTGGCGGTGAGTGTGGGGAAGCGGGCATGCTGGTTGATGATTTCGTCGGGGAGAAAGAGGGACTGGCTTGCTTTGCCGTTTGCGACGAGGCTGGCATCGTCTAGAAAGGGGGCATCGGTGACGCCTAGGCGGGGAAACGAGGTGAGGGTGATTGGAAGCTCATTGGGGCGGAGATGTCGCCTTGCAATGGCTCTGCGCATGAGCATATTGACCTCGACTTGGAGAAGCTCGCGAGGACTGGCGCCATAGGGACTGCCTGGTGTGCTCTCGAGCATATACCTGCCATATTCCGGGTGAAAGGTGGGGATCTGTGCTTCGTCTACTGCGTCGCCGCCCTGCTGGCACGTCTGCTGGTGGCTCTGGGCGAGGACCTTGAGAATCTCGCCCTGACGAAGGCTGAGGGTGGCATTTCTATTCTCCTCGTCAAAGGACACGACGATGTACTCGATCTCATCGCCCCAGAGGACTTTATCGCCGCGCCGGTTCTTGACCTTTTCCCAGAGGGCCAGGAGCTGGGTGATGCCGTGTTCGCGAACGTGCTCGGCCAGCTTCTGAGTCTCTGGCCAGTCCAGGGGCGTGCCTAGGGAGAGGAGACCCATTTCGATGTGGACCGGGTGGAGTGTGCGGAAAAGCTACGAGGGTGGGGCGAGCTGGGTCGGATGGGTTGGGCGGGCGTGGATGAATGTAGGGCGTGCGTATGTGTCGTAGTGAGTGCTGCGTGGAGTGCGTGATGATTGCGTGGAGTAATTGGCAATGGCCGTCGGTTGGTCGGGAGATTGATTGCCTGCCTCGGTCGTCTGACGTGACCCAGACCAGACTTGACCAGACGAGGGCGTGATGAGCACGGGGAGGATTAGGATTGGTGTGGTGCCTCGCCTTTGTCCACGACTTTTTGAAGGGAGACAGAGGAGCAAGAGCGGGACCAGACTACAGTGCACTAGGATACAACATTGTATCATTGAATAGGATTGGTTGATTGCTCCAGAAGCGGCCACGTGAGGATGTGTTGCCATACTCGCCTGAGACGTCGCCATCCGTACATAGCCGCCGCTGCTGCTGCTATGCCGCAAGCAATGGTCATCGATTCGATCCGGTCAATGGACCCTCGTCCTTGGGCCCTGCTCCCGCGGTGTGTGAGCTTTTTGCTTGATTCGGATCCCACCTGCTTCACTTGAGCCCGCTTGCCGCCGACGCTTTGCAGCCGCATTGCCGCCGCTTGCCGCCGCTCTTGATCGACCCTTGTCTGGTCTGAGCGTAACTCTCTCCCTCGCTGTTTGCCTCTGCGTCTGGCGCGTATTCAACGGCGCTTTTCCGTCTTGGTCTGGCTTTTGCAACTTTGCTGCGACCAAGGTACGCCGGCCATACGCCCGCACGCCCGTAGCCCGCACGCCGTCTTGCATCCGATGTCATCGGATGGATGCCGCTGTGACTTGGACCCGCGTGCAACATCAACCTCGCCCCACGCCCTAATGGCCGCGCTTAGCCGCCATGCTGAGTTAAGCCCAGCCCAATTGCTGCCGCCGTCGTTGACCACCCGCATTCAGCCCGCACGCGTGGGTACGCACGCTCGCACGCACGCACGCACACACGCACACACGCATTCGGACCCTCTGGCCCTGCGCCGCGCCCTTGCGCTGCCCCCGCTGCCCTGCTGCGCGCAGCAAATATCATCCACCACGGAGATTACGCCCTTAGGCGCGGATGCCTGAGCCCAGGCGAAGGAGAGCCCATGGCAACTTCGGGTCCGAAGGATGCGCGCCAAGCACAACAGGGCGGTGAGGCCGCGGCACAGAAGGAGCGCCGAGGAAGCCTTTGCCTTGTGCCTGCCCTGCCTGCCCTGCCTGCTGCCTTGCTGCCTGCCTTGGGTGCTGCGTTTCTGGGCCGGAAGTTGTCATTCGTCGACTGATGGCAACACAGCCACAGACAGTCGTCCAGTCCGCGTGCACGGAGCAACGAGGGCGGAGACTAAGCAAGATGCGGGGTCGTAGGGGGGTGGGCCAAGGACTGAGTGTGTGTGTGTGTTTGTGTGTGTGTGTGTGTGTACGAACCTTGAGTCCAAGGCTTTTGCTGCAACGTCCGCCTTCGACGACGAATGTTGCCTCTTTGTCCTTCCAATTCTCCGGACCATCATCAATCAGAGGTCACCATTCTACGTCTCTCCTGCGCGCGCAATTGGCACGACACCGATACGATACCCTTGGTAGTTTCTCAGCATCGCCCTCGCCCATACCCTCTGCCCTAAACCCTCCTCATCATCACTCGCAGCAAAGTATGACTGCCCAAAGCTCAGAGCAGTACCAGCTCAGCCCACAGGACCTCGCCCAGTTCGAGTCCCTCGGCGTCAGCAGTCAGAGCCAGCCAGACACGCATTCGCCCCTGGCCGCTTCCAACCCAAATGCACCCGCAAACCCGTACAATCCCTTTCTCACATCCTCTTCCGCCACCACTCGTGACGCACCCACGCAATCCGCAGCATATTCACGCCCAGCGCACGACTTGGCTCAGCTTGCTGCTGCTCCTTCGCCCACGCACGTCGCTGCTTCAACGCCCTCGCACGCCATTGCCCCGACGCAGCCCACTACGACGACCGCCGCGCCCACTGCCGAACCCAAGGCCTGGCCCACCAAGGATGTCCTCTTTCAGGGCAGCGACAGGAAAATTGTCATGCAGAATGACAATGGACCTTGCTCCCTCATCGCCATTGCCAACATCCTCCTGCTCCGCGGCGATGTCCAGCTGCAGCCCCCAGACCGCCCCTTGGTCAACTACGAGTACCTGAGCTCTCTCATCGCCGACTATCTCCTCACCAAGCCATCACCGCCCTCGGGCACAGAGACTTCCCTTGAGCAGGCCCTCAGTCTGCTGCCACAGACGCAGTACGGCCTCAACCTCAACCCCAGCTTCCTCTCCAACGATGCCTTTCACACCACCGAGTCCCAATCCCACCACCTCGCCCTCTTTGAGCTCCTAGGCATCAAACTCTACCACGGCTTCCTTCCAGACTCGTCCTCGCCCACCGCGTACAACTTGGCCATCGAAGCTGGTTCTTACGATGCCGCCGTCGACGCAGTGGTAAAGGGAGACGAAGTCGCACAGCGCTTCTTCACCGAAGCACTCGCAGAGCCATCTGTCCCAGCGCCCCTCCGAGAGATCAAGAAGCGCGGCGGATTGCCCTTCTTCGAGACCAAACTCTGGGGCACCGAGGCCGACAGGAAGACGATTGCTCAGGGTGAGTCGGGGAGACAAAGTACAGCCAGCCACCGCCCTAATGGCATGCAGCCGCTGACCACCCTCTTCTCCCACTCACGACCGCTCAATCCGACGACCCCACAGCCCTTGAGCTGTCTGCCTTTCTGGACAGCAACGCCTCGCAGCTCACATACCCCGGACTCTTTGCCCTCACCGCTCTGCCAGAAGGATCCCTCTGCGCCCTCTTCCGCTCCAATCATCTCAGCGTCCTGTACCGCCCCAAGGTGTCTGACAATCCTCCTCCCACGGCAGCGCACGCCACAGACGGCGCGACCACCGCAGGTTTGCCCAGCATCCTGACCCTCATCACCGCCGAGGCCTTCTTGGACGAGGAGCTGGCAGTGTGGGAGAGCCTTGCCGACGTCGACGGCTCCGACAGCGGAGAAATCTTCGACGGCCGCTTCCGCAAGAGGCGCTTCGAGCACAGCCGATCGCAGGGCAGGAACCACGCCCTCAATGGCCACAGGGGGGGGCCAGCGGGTCCTACCGCCGCCAACGGCAGCGCCGAAGACGCCGACTACGCCCTCGCACTGCAGATCCACGCCGAGGAGACCGACCGCGCCGAACGTCACCGTCGCCGCCAGAGCAGGCGCGACCAGCGAGGCCGCAATGGCACATACCAGGGCGAGGGCGGCAGCGGCAGTTACGACCAAGCCGCAGCTGCCTCGGCGCCTGGCACTGGCACAGGCACGGGCCCCAACGGAGACAACCCACCCAAGAAGAGTGGACTGGCCGCGCTGTGGTCCCGCATCAAGGGCCAGCCTTCTTCCCGCAAACAGCACCTGCTCCGCTCCGGTAACCACGGCGCCTCCCACCATGGCGCGACAAGCGCCAGCGCGAGCATGGGGCCTGCCATGGGTGGTGGAGGCACCGGTGGCTTCTGAGAGACAGAGTAGGGGCGGCCGCGGCAGCGGAGGCGACGGCGACGACAACGACGGCGGGGGTGGGGGCAGGAGCGGCGGGACGACAGGAGTGGCGAGACAACAGGAGTGATGGACGACGGGGATGGGGTGGTTGACGGCAGAGACGGGGCGGCGGCGGGGGTGGGAAACCAGGGTACGGCATGGGAGGGGTGCGATGCGTGGGGTGGGAGGGCGCCCTACTCTTGGCCGCCGCTTCCACCCGTCTGTGTAAATAAGTTCCGTCTGATGGCTTCTCTTATACCTCGGCTTCCGCAGCGATCAACGACTCGATCCCAGCACGACTCAATCGTAAATGCTATCCCTGATATCCGCCATTCCACTGCCCGCTCCCGTCTGTCTAGCGCCCACACACCCCTCCCCATCAACCACCCCTTACCTCCCACCAGCCCAACACCATCTCGCGCGCGCGCAGGGGCCAGAGATGGGATGAGCAAGAAGGAAGAGCGGCTCTCCACTTCCCAAGGAGAAAGTGGAGGAGGCCATGGGGTGGAGAGGGGGATTCCTGCCACCGCCCGCCCGCCTTTGCGCGCATCCGCCCACACCGTCGCGCTCCCTCTTGACCCCTTGCATGCCAGTCCACTCGCTCCACCGCCTCCGTGTCTCAACGCCTACCTACCTCTCTCTCCGCCAGCGCTCTCCGACACTGTCCCTCCTCGCCGCGCCCCAAGTCCCATCCCCCACGCCTGGATCCCACTATCCGACGCCTCGCTCCCCCATCTGCCCCGCGTTCACCACTCCCTAACCTTTGATAAGGCTGCATTCCGAGCTCAGCTCCTAGCCACCGCGGCAGTCGTGTGCGGCTGGTGGAAGGAGAAGAGAGGGAAGCGGCGGGAGTGGATGCAAAGGCAAGGTGGAGCGAGGAGTCGGGCAATGGCCCATGCGGGGGAGGTGGGACTAGGGAGCGTCGAAGAGGTACAGCGTGGGAGCGACAAGAGCGAGGAGAAGGTAGAAGGCGGGAAATGGGGGGCGGGAGGGGCGGGAAGAGTAAAGGTGGCGGAGCTGGGAGAGGAAGAGCGGCAGTAGGATGACTGCGGCAGCGGGTGGGAGGGGACAGGGGTAGTGGTACTAGAACAGAAGGAGGGAGCAGCGGAAAGGGGAAGGCAGGGGAGCAAGACGCAGGGAAGTGGGACGGGGAGCGGCGTCGAGGGCTGGGAGGGAAGCCTAGGAAGGGAAGCTACGGAAGAAGGGGGAAGTGACGGTCAAGGGAGGGAGGGAGGAGTGGGAGTGCGCAGACGGTGGAACCTCGGACGTGGTGTGCGGCTGTTGAAGCCTCGTCCGGGCGGCTGTTGAAGCCCCGTCTGCGACAAGGAAGGAGGGGTGGGATACATGGGGGCTAAGACAGGCGTGGCTGGGTATCTGGAATGGTAGGAGGCTATAGCGGGGGGGAGTATAAGCTGCTAGACGGGTAAATTTGCTGCGTATGACTGACTTGCTCGTAGATGGTCGACTTGCTCGTGGATAAATGACTTGCTCGTGAATGAATGACTTGATGTCGTGGATATATAAGTATGTTGGTGTGGAGGATATGCGTGTCGATGTGGTGGGTGGATATATGCGTTGATGGCCGGATCGATGGTATGGGTTTCCTTCCTCTGAGGCTCCGCGTCGCCCCCTTCCCTCTCTTCGTCTTCGTCTTGTCGGGACCGCCTCAACCCCGGCGGGAGCCCGTATCGGTCCTTGGACCCTCTCGTATCGCTTGCTCCGTATCGTTTGCTCGTATCGTTCCTTAGACCCGCAGCGAAGCCACGCGCTTGCCGTTGGCCTCTTGGACCTTTGCGAAGAATTTGCGTTGGTACTCCGAGGTGGACCCGCAAGGAATAGGGACCCTGCTCCTCATCATCGCCACCTTGCGCTCGTCTTCGATGGCGTTGCAGGCCCGTTGCCGCGCCAGAACCGCCGCCTTGCCGTCCTCGATAGCATCGTCGTCGTCTTGCTCGTCGTTGACTACCTTCTGTGCTCGCCCTTTGTCCTCGTCGTTCTTCTCCATCTCCGCCGCCGCGTCTGCCTCCGCCGACGCCTTCTGCTGCTCCTTCTGCTGCTGCTGCTGCTGCTGCTGCTGCTGCTGCTCTTCTTGCTCTCGGCGCTCTGCGAACCTCTGCTTGACCTTGTAGTAGATCCTGGGGTACTCCTCACGTCGCACGAGCCAACCGGCCCATTGGTTCCAGCGGGCCTGGGCATAGTACTCTCGCGCCGAAGCAGTGTGGGCAACCTCGGCTGCCTTGAGGTCTACGATGCGATGGAACCTGCCTTGGATCTTGCGGAGCTTGTTCTTGTTCTCGGTATACCACATGCTGTGTGCGATGTGCTCCCTGACCCATTGCTCCTGACGCCGCTTGCCTTGGACCACCCAAAGGTCCAAGGCAGGCGGGTAGTCGAGGACGCACCCATTGTCGTCTTCGACGGCAACAGGAGGATCCAAAGCCAAGCGACGGCTCTCCTCTTCGACACGGGCGCAGACGAAACGCAAGGACTGGATCTCCTCTGCAAGCGCGGCCACCTCCATCTTGTCCACCGCCAAAGCACTTCGTGCCTTGACAATGGCCTCGCGCAGAAGGTCGACGTCGTCGGCCTGAGCGCGGAAGAGACGTAGGCGGTGCTCCTCCTGCAGGAGCGCCAGCTCCCTCTTCTCCGCCGCCAAAGCACTTTGTGCCTCAACGACGGCCGCGTACAGGTCCTTGGTAACGCGGTCCTGCTTGCGGACGAGGTGGGAGTGGATGTTCGCGTAGTCCTCCTCCAGCTGTGCAAGCTCCATCCCCATATCAAAGGTCCGCCCCTCTTCCTCCCTGAGGAGGAGTTGAAGGCAAAGCACCTCGATGCGGGCGTCTTGGCGCATGCCCTCGAGCTCGCGCCAAGCACTCCACCACTCTGGACCGAGGCACTCGTTTGCCAGGACCCACTTCAGCTCGTGGTCCCTGCGAGCGAAGGTAGGCCTTGCGGCCTTGACCCTCTCGGGAGCGGCTGGAGCGGTGGCTGAACGAGGGGCCACGGAGAGGGAGAGGGAGCTAGAAGCCGCAACCGGAACTCGTCGGGCCCGCTTGGGGCCGGCGGCCTGGGTGGGACCGCTCGCGATGGCCTTGGGCCCCGCGCGCTTGTCACCACCAACAGGCTCGATGACGTTGATAGAACGGGGCTCGGAAACGGAAACGGGAACGGAAGCGGGACGAGACTCGATAAAAGAGGTGGGGGCGATAGAAGGAGCGAGACCGGAACGAGGCGCGGAACGAGACGGAGCAGCAGCAGCAACAAAGGGAGCAGCAGAGGCACGACGAGGAGCAGACTCACCCTTGTACGTCTTCTGCTTCTTCTCGGGAGTAGGCGGAATGACGCAGACCAGGTTGGGTACGAGGATGTCGCGGCGGGCGCGCTCGGAGATGGTGAGAGTGACGGGGTGGACGTGGTTGAGCATTTTGAAGGTAGTCTGTAGAGTAAGAGTGTGGCGATGTGTCGAAGTTTCTCGTAGTACTCGTAGTAAAGTAGTCTTGGAGCGAGGAGAGTGGATGGCAAAGGGTGGATGGCGGGGTGGATGGC